>CAWUFW010019050.1:0-200050 GCA_963921515.1 Calotriton arnoldi | reverse complement strand
ACAAAGCGTCTGCCTCGCCCCCTTCCGATCCAAGGCCACCAAGATCATCTGCGGCGTACCCCAAGGCTCCTCCCTCAGCCCAACGCTGTTCAACATCTACATGGCACCCCTCGCCCACGTCGCCCGACAGCACAACCTCAACATCATCTCCTACGCCACCCAGCTGATCCTCTCCCTCACCAAAGACCCTCACACCGCCAAAGCCCACCTCCACGAAGGAATGAAGGCCATCGCCGAATGGATGAGGACCAGCCGCCTGAAGCTGAACTCGGACAAGACGGAGGTCCTCATCCTTGGTTCCAACCCTTCAGCCTGGGACGACTCCTGGTGGCCAACATCACTGGGAACAGCCCCGCCACCCACCGACCACGTACGCAACCTAGGGGTCATCCTCGACCCCACCCTCTCCATGACTAAGCAGGTCAACGCCGTTTCCTCATCCTGCTTCAACATCCTCCGAATGCTCCGCAGGATCTTCAAGTGGATCCCCACCGAAACAAGAAAAACAGTCACCCAGGCCCTCGTCACCAGCAGGCTGGACTACGGAAACGCCCTCTACGCAGGAACGACGGCTAAGCTCCTGAGACGGCTGCAACGCATCCAGAACGCCTCTGCACGTCTTATCCTCGACATCCCCCGACGCAGCCACATCACACCCCACCTGAGAGACCTGCACTGGCTCCCTGTCAACAAGAGGATAACCTTCAAGCTCCTCACCCACGCACACAAAGCACTCCACAACTCCGGACCAGCCTACCTCAACAGACGACTCAGCTTCTACAC
Source organism: Calotriton arnoldi (assembly GCA_963921515.1). NCBI lineage: Eukaryota > Metazoa > Chordata > Amphibia > Caudata > Salamandridae > Calotriton > Calotriton arnoldi. The sequence continues at coordinate 199,267 of CAWUFW010019050.1, read as the reverse complement.
CCCCACCCGCCAGCTCCGCTCGACCAGCCTCGCCCTCGCCACAGTCCCCCGCATCCGGAAAACGACCGCCGGCGGCAGATCCTTCTCCCACCTCGCCGCCAAGACCTGGAACACCCTCCCCACCAACCTCCGACAGACCCAAGACCTACTGGCCTTCAGAAGACTCCTCAAGACCTGGCTCTTCGATCAGTAGCAGCACCACCCCCTTCTTCCCCCAGCGCCTTGAGACCCTCGCGGGTATGTAGTGCGCTTTATAAGTGACATGATTGATTGATTGATTGACCTCCCGCGTGTCGGTAGCCGACCTGGCCCATTCTCCTTGGGCCTCTTCATAGGCCCCAAGGACTCTGTCGATTTGCGGCAGGGCTTGGCTCCCAGGCACAGATGGCGTTGGCCTGACCCTGCTCCTCCTACCAGTACTGCTGCCACCGACCTGCCCACTAGCCACATTGCTCACCACGGTCCTCGCTCTGGCTCCCAGGGTGGACCCAGACGGCCGGGCCACCCCTTGCGCTGGTTGAGTGGTCAGGGATGGCGTGGTGGTGGTGGTGGTGGCCGCAACGACCGTGGCCGCAACGACCGTTGCAGTGGCCGCAACGACCGTGGCAGTGGCCGCAACGGCCGTGGCAGTGGCCGCAACGACCGTGGCAGCAGGGGTCTGTGACTGGTCAGCATCCCTGGATGATGGGTTGGTGGGTAGGAGGGGCCCTGGGGAGCGGGTGTGCCCTGCCACTCCAGATGGGCCTGCTGGGTGGTCCGTGTCCGGAGAGGTGTCCAGCTCCTCTACATCCGTGAGTCCGGGTCGGGGGCTTGCGGACTGGCTGTGCTGGCTGCTGTCTCCCTCTCCAGCATCCAGCAGTTCGCCACCTGTGGGGAGAATGAGATGGGTCATTGTGTTGCGCCTAGCAAAGTATGTATTGGTTGTCTGACATTCACAGTTCGTGCACTGTCGTGCACAGGTTTCCCAGAGGCGTGTGTGGATGTACGATGTGTGTATGCGTGGGCTAGGCAATGGAACTGTGTGATGTGGACATGTGGCATGGGACGGATTAGCAATGCCGATGGGTGTGTGTTTCTATGCTCCTACATTTTGTGGCTCGGGTGTATGCGGGCTCCAGAACCATCGACGATGTTGGGTTGAACTATGGTTTTGGGGTACGGAAGGAACGCTTAGAAACGCAGATGGCACAAGGGGTACAGCCCCCTGGACGCTTTTGGCTTGGTATATGCTTTTGGGGTACGTACTGTGGGTGATGGGTGCAGAACGTGACATGTGTTCTGGCAACATGACAGTGCATAGACTAAGGTGTGTGTCTGTCTAACATGCCCGGCATATCTGCTGCCTGTTATCATTCATGGACATTACATTGGTAGCATTGTTGTGAGTTCGTGCTTGTGTGCCACACGACGTATTGCAGATGGGCCAATTCCTTGGTGTGCGTGCTGCACTCGTACATGTGCATCAATGCGGTGCTCTTGGGGTGTTGACTATATTATGTGTGTTGTTACTCGCAGTGTGACGTGCGCTTCGGTCACTGCAGGCACATGATTTGTCATGGGCAGGTATCTTTGCATGACTACTGTATGAGGGACAGCTGTTCGGATGACATACCTCTCATGACACTGGGGCTGACAGATGCGATGGATGATATGTTGAATGTGCATTGTGTACCTGTGTGTTTCATGGGTCCAGTTGTTTTTGTGTGCAATATTGTGGTTCCACGCTGTTACTTCTAGTAAGGTTTGTCTTACATGGGCGTTGTTGTACGATGTGTGAGTGACAGGCAGTAAGGACTCCATGGACAAGACTTAAATGGTGTTGCTGATGTGTGTGATGGGTGGCACAGTGCCTGCCGTGTGGGTCTGTACTCCAGTGGGACTTGGCATGCAGACGTGGCTCCTTAGGTGTTGCTGTATCTGTGATGGGTAATGTGGGGTATGACTCTGTAATACATGTCCGTGTGCACATTGGTCACATGATTGTGACAGGGAGCAGTGCTGCGTGTTCCTCTGCTACGTGACATGTCCCATGTGTCAGTCGTAGTACAGTCCTCATGCCTACAGACACCCCGCCCTATACAGTTTCCCACCTACAGGTTGTTTTTGAGTGCGCAATGCAATGGATGCCACATGGTTATGGGCGGGAGGGGTGCTCCATGTTGCTGGTCTGTGGGAGTGGGGGCGGTGTTGTGAGTTGTGGTGATGGCTTGACACCCACAGACACCCCTGCATGTGGGGTGAGATGTCTACCTGTCGGCTGCAGGTGTGCACTGCAGTGGCTGTCACATGGGTGTGGGGGTGCTCCACCTTGCTGCGCTGTGGGACTGGGGGCCTGGTAGGTGTTGTACTTCAGCTGAACCCCCACCGACCCACTGCCTTTGTGTTGCGGCTACTTACCTGTTACTTGTCGGTTAGTGCAGCTATGGCTGACACATGGGTGTGGGGAGTGCTCCACCTTGCTGCACTGTGGGACTGGGGGCCTGGTAGGTGTTGTACTTCAGCTGTCCCCCCACCGACCCACTGCCTTTGTGTTGCGGCTACTTACCTGTTACTTGTCGGTTAGTGCAGTTATGGCTGACACATGGGTGTGGGGAGTGCTCCTTCTGGCGCTTCTGGAGTACAAGGGGACCTGGTGGGAGTTGCGGTGCTGGCTAACTGTACACATGCCCCCATGGTTTTGTTAGTTGGTAGGTTTGGGCTGAGTGTGTGGTTGTGTCTGTTGCATGTGTGAGTGTTGTCTTGTGTATTGTGTACTGGACATGGGGGTGTTTGTCCCTAGGAGCTATGGCATTGTGGTAGTGCATGTGAGTACATAGCGGTTTGCTGGTATACGTTTGTTTGTACTTACCAGCCTCCACTCCCCCTGGTAATCCGGTGAGGATCTCCGGATGTATGATGACTCGCACCTTCTCCTCCCACGCCTCGAAGGTCTTGAATAGCGCGGGATTACCTCCGCCAGTCCTGGCAGCCAGCTCACGATTCTTGGTCTCCTTCTTCTTGACCACGCTTTTCAGGTCGTTCCACCTTTTGTTGATTTCGCCTCTGTTGCGTGGCACGTTCCCGACTGCATTGACCTGGTCTACGATCCTGTTCCACATTCTGTTTCTGGTGGCTGGTGGTGTCTGTTGGACCTGGTTGCCATAGATAAAAAAGATAATTAGTGGGCTGAAGCCTAATAACAATATCAGTCCGGAGCCGGAAAAAGTACTACTGGATACATCAGTGACAAAGCCACAGGTCAAAGACAGTGATAATGACTGTCCTGCGGTACTTTGGTACTTTCAAACACCCACAGAAGAAGTTTTTAATTTATTAGCGCTGAGTGTCTCTTCTGGTTCACCTCTGGACCCTGTCCCGCAGAGGATATGGAAAGAATTTAAACTTGACCTCCTCCCACGACTATGGCATATCTGCTGCCAATCCCTTGAACAGGGAGTGGTACCTGAGGGGTGGAAGCAGGCAGTGGTGACTCCACTGCTTAAGAAACCTACACTGGACCCTCTTTGCCCAGCCAATTTTAGGCCTATCTCCCTCCTCCCCTATCCGGTTAAGATACTGGAGCGGGCAGTTAGCAAATCTCTCTCTCTTTTCTTGAAGAAAACTATCTGCTAGACGAGGCCCAATTTGGGTTTCGCCCGGGACACGGAACGGAGACCGCTCTAGTGACAGTACTAGATAACCTGAGGATGCGTGCTGACAATGGTAACTCGAGTATATTGGTACTACTGGATATGTCAGCCGCATTTGATACGGTGAACCACAGCATATTGCTGAACAGACTAGAGGAAATTGGGGTAAAAGGCCTGGCACTGAAATGGCTACGATCATATTTGACTGATAGACAACAGGCAGTTTCAATGCCCCCTTTACGTCTCCAAAAATCCCCATGTGTCATGGGGTGCCACAGGGTTCGGCGATAAGTCCGATTCTGTTCAATATTTACTTGCGCCCTCTCATCTCCATTATTAGATCCTTTGGCGTGGATCTTGTAAATTATGCAGATGACACGCAATTGGTGTTTTTCGTTAGAAGGGAATCAGGCAATCACCCTGGATATATTTCAGGAATGTATGCAGAATACCGCAAATTGGCTCAGGAATAATTCCCTACAATTTAATGGAGGAAAAACGGAGATCGTATATTGCTCCACGTCTAGGATTGCTCGGCCTTTTCCCATAGAGCTCCAAATAACACCAACAGATAAACCTGTAGTGCCAGCTAAAACGGTGCGTAACCTGGGAGTTCTGCTGGATGATGATCTCCAGCTAGAATCACAAGTCACCAAAGTAGTTGGTACATGTTTCTCTCTGCTCAGAGCTCTGAGGAGAATTTTGCCGCTACTACCAACCACCATCAGACCCCAAATTGTGAGGTGTATAATCCTGAGCAGACTAGATTACTGCAACTCACTATATTTGGGGAGCCAAAATCACTACTTCAGAAGCTACAAAGGATCCAGTCAATTGCAGCTAAGTTGGCTTTAAACAGGCAGCGTAGTTCTTCACTCTCTTTGGCCTTGAAAGATCTCCACTGGCTACCGATCTGCCAAAGGATACAATTTAAATCCATGTGCATCGTGTTTAGAGCACTGCACGGAATGGGCCCTAAACCCTTACAGAGGAAATTTTTATGGTATGTCCCTGCGAGAGACCTTCGGTCAGCAAATGCACACTTAGTGAGCATCCCAAGGATTAAGAAAATGAAGTCGGGGGGTAGAGCATTCGGTGTAGCAGCCGCTCGGCTGTGGAATGAACTTCCCTTAGATATTAGGCAAATTCAATCTTTGCCCCTATTTAGAAAGCAGCTAAAAACCTGGCTGTTTCCCAGGTAGGGTATGACCCCCAAAATTGTTTTCCTGGGTAAGATGCTCACAGGCTCCAATGTTGATTTTGCCAGTCTCAGCGCCAGGATACCCGTAGGGTGACAGTATGCGCTATATAAGAATAAAAAAAAAAAAAAAAAAAAAAATTTGTGGGTGCACCTTGACGATCTCGTCGACCATGACCGTCAGCTCGGTGGAAGTGAACTTGGGCATTCTGTGTGGTGCCATGGTGTGTGTTTTGGTGTTTGTGGTGCTGGTGCGGTGTGTGGTGTGTGATGTGCAGGAGGTTTGTGTGGCCGGTGTTTGGTGGTGATGGGTGTGATAGGTGCTTGTCTGTGGTGTGCTGCTGTCCTTTCTGTCTCGCTGTGTTGTGTGCTCTCGTCCTCAGTTTGTAATGTTGCAAGGGGTTGTGGTCTGTGAATGGGCTGGTTTTGTACTTACCTATGTGGGTGTGTCATGGTGGTCTGTTGTTTTCAGGTGTGTTGTGGCTGGTGTTCTGGGATTTGTAGTTGATTTGTTTGTCCGGGGGGGGGTGTTTCCGAGATGTGTACTGTGTTTGGGTATTTGTGCGTGGGTTGCTGTGTGGACTTGTTGGCCATGTTGTGTGTGTTTGTTTTTGTCCGCGGATGATTTCTGTGCAGGGCCGTGGCCGCCAGAGCTTCCGCCGTGTACATTTTCGTCACTGTTGTTTACGCTGGCGGGCGGTGTTTTTGTGTATTTTCCGCGCTCATGTCCGTGCGATCCTAATTTCACGGCCGGTGTCTCGGTCGTCAGTGCGGGCGGTTTTGGGTTGTCATGCGTCTTTCCGTCCGTGGAGGGCGGATGGACTTAGACTCGGACATGGGCGGGCGCTATTTTTTGTTTATTTTCCGCCGCCTGCGGTTTTCGGCTCGCGGCATCATGATTGCTCGGTCGGTATTCAGACGGTGTAGGCGGGCGAAATTTTACCGCTATGGTAGATGGGGGATTTTTTACCGTCCGACATCGTAATGGACACCTTAATTACAATTAAATTACTTCCCACCCTATTCCCCTATAAACCCACAACCCGCTACAGAACTTAAACGCAAAAAATAATTAAAATTAATTTATAATTCCTAAAAATTAATAATTAATTTAGTATAATTAAATTACTTCCCACCCTATTCCCCTATAAACCCACAACCCGCTACGGTACAAAAAAAAACCCAATAACTTAAAAAAAACATTATTAACATATAAAAATTGTATACATATATTTTTAGACAAGTAGAACACAACAAAAACACATATAACACATACATATTAAAAACATAACAAAATACATAACAATAATACAAATATCGATATTAGTAACATCGATATTAGTAACATCGATATATTTGATTTCGATATTACTAACTTCGATATTACTTACATCGATATAAAAAAAATCGATATTACTTACCTTAGGGTCGATATTCTGTCCATCGATATTCTTAACATCGATATTCTGTCCCTTCGATATTGTGACTTCGATATTAGTGTATGTCGATATTTTATTTTCGATATTTTGACTGCTCACCGTAGAGAAGGTAGTGGGTGTGGGGGAGTATCATGGCTAGGGTTCCAAGCATAGATATACTCACATGGAACGTGAACAGTCTTAGGTCAAAACCTAGGCAGAGGAAAATAATGAAGTACTTCTTCTGCGGACGTGGTTGAGAAATTTGTGTGAAAATAATGAAATGTAGCAAGAACTAAATTGAATGGACTGGTCAACAAATATATAATGAGAAAGGATGTAGAACAATGAGCATGAAGAATTTTGAATGAAATCACGGTGGTGTGATACACCACCTCCCCAAGCATCCAATGAGCAGTCGAGTTCTGTGTAATGTTTCAATTAATGTGGGTTTGACATGTAGGTTTTAGGGTATAACTGGGGTACCTTTGGGGGTGTGGTTTAGGGAAGTAGTTTTGGCAGATTGAGAAGAAGGTTCGGGAGATTGAGAGGGGTGATGCGTCACAGTCCGTCGGTTTGCAGAGAGGCCTAGCTGTTCCTGTCCTTGTCCTGTCCCGTTCCTGAATTCTTTGTTTCCTGACTCTATTTCTGGAGACCCCCACTACTCCCTTGGCTAGGGGGGTGATATTTCATTGATCTTGGGTTTGTATTATCTTTTGACTCGTACTTTGCATAATTATTTGCAAATGTATTTTTTTGTCTCTGAAACTTATGTCTCTTCATCTATCCACTCAGTCATATGTATATTGTTTCACATTATTTTGCTGAAACTTATGTCTCTTCATCTATCCACTCCCTCATATGCATATCGTACATGAATGATGAGTATGACACTGTTTGCAATTTGTTAATTGATTTTCTCTCCTTTTGTGGGATTCATTGTTTGCATTGCAACCTGTATGCGATGAGAATTTATCATTTACATTTATCTGAGATAAACTTTATTAATCATATCGAGAGTCTGTGATTATTTAGCTGGTTAGATTGTTTGTTAGTTCTATTATTACCATCAACTACTCAACTAATTGGTCCGTCGACCGAGAGGAAAGAGAGTTGATATACAGGTCTAGTTATGTATTTAGAAATGTTAAACGTGAATCTGTGAAGGAAATAATTTTTCACGTCATTGAAACTTGACCCCCAGCGCAACAGGGATTTATGAGTTGGGTGAATGTGTATGGGCCATTTGTATGAAATATTGATGAGTATCGATCCCTGATAAAGTGTAGCGCTGGATCAGGGTTGACCGGAATACATTATGGCACAAATTAGAAAAATGAAGCATCCCATCGGGCCTGCTCAGGGCGATACAGATGCTACATAAAAACACCTGGGTCTGGGTAAAACTGCGGGATGGATCCTACCTGTTGAGAGCTGTAAAAACAATGCAAAGTCTAAAGCAGGGCTGTATGCTTGCGCCCATCCTTTTTTATGTATTCCTTTCTGATCTCTGCCTAGAGCTAAACGAGACCAATAGCCACACCCCAAACGTAGGTGGCATCCTACTATCAAACATACTTTACACTGATGACCTAGTGTTAGCCAGCAGAACGAAGGTGGGCTTACAATGGCTTCTGGATGCAACTCTAGCTTACTCTGAGAGCAACGGGGTTATAATTAACATGGAAAAAACCAAAACTCTAGCTATAAACAAAAGAAGGAGAAACATCACACTTGGCATCTAGGCTCAGAAAAGCTGGAGGCCGTCAATGACTATAAATACCTAGAGGTGTTTTTTAATTTCCAATCAACTAGAAGAAACCAAAAGGAAGGGCAATGCTTTTATAGCAGGTCTGGGAGCCTTGTACAGAAAGCTGAAGGGTCCAACCTTAACACTGCTAATCCAAGTTGCCCAAGCAAACATCTCCCCCACTCTGACATATGGGAGCAAGGCCCTGAGAGGGCCAGATGGTACCACTGTGGATAAAATTATAACAAGGTTTTACAGGAATATCTTAAAACTGCCACCATATACGTCTCCAGTCCTGATTAGACTGGAATTCTGCCTTGTCAAGCAACCCCTGACCAGGCAGGCGGCCTTTGTGAACTGCTGTCATTTTTCAAATTTACAAGAGAGGATTATTTAAATCACCATCTCTTGCTCGAAATACAAGGTAGGGCCCGATCACCAGCATGAGCCTATCTAAATTCATCTATAAATAATGTGGGCCTCTCCTCAGCCTGGGACCACCCACGGAGCAAGAAAGAGTTAAAAAAAAAAAAATCAAGCCTCAAAACTGTTACTCTGTGAGGACAAATCTGCCCATGCCAGGCATAGACGTAGATGGCTAACTCTCAATAATTACACGAAGCTTAGGCACAAGTGGTATCTTGGCGAACTTTACAATAACTCAATCAAGGGAAAGTTCCTTAGACTGAGGCTGGGAGTCCTGCCTGCACTGATGCATGCCCCACTATGGCTCAGAAATGAAGGTCAGGACAACTGCAGGCTTTGTGGACAGGGGATCGAAGACATGGTCCATGTGCTGTGACTGTGTAAGGCTACCTTGGAGGATCGTTGATCAATCCTATGCAGAAAATTCAACGAAAGAGGAATCAGGTCCTGCAGAGAGGCCGCTGTAGCCTGTTTCAATCCGAGTGATCCTAACCTTAACTCCTTGGTGGTAAAATATCTTCAGAGGGTAGAGAAGAAGGTTTTGAGCATTGAAACAGAATATAAAGCCAAGACACAAGATGAGGCGATGCAAAGCGAAGTTAAATAATCTCACCAACCTGTTAGAATAAAATATCCTCTATGCACTCTATGCTAAAGGTGATGTATTTTGTGATATGCTTAGATTCTGTCACATACGAACTGACAATACGTTGACCTTGAAATGACTAACCAAAAGACTGGCATGGCGCACTCTTAGAACTGTTTGCATGATCGAGTTAGGAGGATGCTAGGCACTAAAGCACTTTTATCCCAGGGGACTAATGTTTGCACTGCCGGGTCACTTTATGCTCAAGTCACTTTATGCTCAAAGATTAGTAAATTGTTTGTGCTCTGGATGGGTTTTAGAATGTGTTGCCGCTGAATTTTGTTGCGGTTGTTGTGCATTGTATTGACATCATCATGAAGAAGTAAGGCACAACTGCACTTGACGTTTTTTTGGGTCACGTATACACACTGTTATGCCAATCGTGGCATTATCATTCAGTTTATATGCCTCTCATACCACTTGCATTTTAGAATGGTTTTAGAATATGATTACTGTGAGTTGATTTTTGTTTAATTTATGTATTGCAATGGTTTTAATTAATCAAGCAAGTAAATGATATACTTGCAAACCATTTGTTCTGTAATTTACCACAAACCCACGGAAACAGCAGAATGGAAATGCCCTATATACACTTACCTTGATGTTATAGTCGTAGTAGCTGTTATCGATTCAATCTTTTTTCAGGTGGATATTTTGAACAGAACACTGTGACTTACAAACGGGCTCATGGTAACCTGGCCAGCGCTTTGCGAATAGGATATGAGTTCTTCCGGATTCTAACTTGCGGAGCAAGTATAATGCCTTATTTATACAACCTGCACCTGGATTTATAAATAGCATACTAAATAAAGAGATTTTATGTACAGATCCTGGTACAAAATGTATGTGGTGCTCATATTGGAACTCGTGGGACACCGAGAGCAAGGTTTGACTCTAAAAACAAACACACACATGGCACATTGAAAAATAAGGCTCACGCATTCGAGAGGAGCTAAATGTGCCAGTGCATTGTTTGGGCTCACAGGTCCTGATGTACAACTGGGCTCTGTTCTCAAATATACATTGCCTCCCAGCAGTCACTGGGTGTTGGGAATGGTGGTGGGTGATGTTGGCCGGCACTCCCCGCTGACCCATGTGCCACATGGAAGCGCGTTGACATGTACAGAATTTAAACTGCTTTTGCTTGTGAATTCCTAGACCTACATCCAGGGCTTTAAGTGGGCCGGGTCTCACCGGGTCTGAGCACCGGCAGTTTTTTTAATGGGGCCTCAAAACGGGTCTCTATCGGGCTCTGTTTTGTGCCCTGGCACAGGCGGTCCGTTTTTTTCCGGACTGCAGTGACAGCAGGCACATCGATGTGCGCTGCTCACTTCTCACTAGTGGAGAAGTTAAGCATGACGTCACGCCAGGTGAGCGTTGTTGGGGAAGGGAAATCCTTTAAAGAGAGTCATTTTCTCTCTGGATTTCCCTTCTCTTTTTGAAACTCAGGACAGCAACATGGTCGTGGTGTCACCAGGGCTTTAAGTGGAAGATTTTTCAATATTATATACAAGCCATAGTTGCTGCTTATTTATCTTATGCAACTAACAACCATTGACAAAGCCAATAGTCCTGCCTTGTTGAAGGTATGATGTTACTTGTTGTATCATATATCTGGATGCAATGTCAGAAACAGCAAAATACAAGTCGGGCGGCACACTATGCTAAGCGCAGATTTTTAGCTTATGTGTTTTTAAGCCACGACCTTAATTACATTGGCCATGACCCCTTGAGGGACCCCCCAGTTTTTTCATCCCACTTAAAGCCCTGCCTACATCCATAATCCTTGCAAAAAAGGAAGGAATGTAGCTCAGTACTTCCCTGATCTTTGCTCACATAAGCAGTGGAGGACATGGGCATGCGATGCTGCCAGAGGACATTCTTGTCCCCTGTTGCATCTTGCCTTCCCCTGCAGCAACCATGTGCAAAGCCAGCACCTCCATAGCGGATTGTGATGTGTGACAAGCACACAATTCTGTAATCAGTATGTGTGTGGATTTAGGCATATATCACATCCGGGGCTCGTCAGGCGCACAGTTTGAGCCAGGGTCACTTGCAGGGATGAAAAGCTGAGTGTGGGAACGCTCCATGCGTCAATCAGTGGTTATAGGGCTCTGACAGTAACAATCAGAGCCTTTCACCTCTGCTGCCCTCGGATCTTATCTTAATATTGGACCCAAAACTGAGCACTGTGGGGCATATTTACGTTCCCTGGCGCATCCCTGCATATCAGCAGGGATGCGCCAGGGAAAATGCGTCACGCAAGTTTACCCTTGCGCCACGTCCGATGCGCCGCATTTACAATGCGGCGCATCGTGGCGCAAGGATAAGCAGATGCGTGACGCATCTGCCGGCGGAAGGTTGGCGCAGTGCTGAAGTTGTGTCGCAAGCGCGACGCAACTCCAACACTGTTCCAACCTTCCCTATCCCTAACATGGTGCGTCAATCCTTACGCCTGCTTGAAGCAGGCGTAAGGATTTGACGCACCAGCGTCGGAAAAGTGACTGCGTGAAATCTTGTAGATTTCACTACGTCACTTTTCCGAGGCGTTCCTGCGCCGGAACGCCCCCCCCTGCGCCGGTACGCCCACATGAAACCTGACGCAGGTTTCATGTGGCGCAGGGGTTTACTACGTGACGCATCTCCCTAGATGCGTCACGTTGTAAATATAGCGCAACGCGGCGCATGGTTTACGTCGCCGCTGCGTCACATGCGTGACGCAACGGCGGCGCAAGGGGCTTGTAAATATGCCCCTAAATGCCCCCTTAAGCACTTGGCCCTCAGGCTACTGCAGTCGAGCAGTCCAAGTCAAATTATGCAGCAAGGGAAAGTAAATTAAGAGATATGCTTTGAGATTACAGAGATATTATCGAACACTTTCTAAGACCTTATCATCTCACTATTTACATTTAGGCTGCAATATTTTAAATGATTAAATTTTAATGATTTTATCTTGCACTGAAACACGAAAGTCCATTATATTAGCACTATCCTTTACTTTCTGCCTTCCAAAGTAAAATCATTTAAGTAAAAATGTAAAATATACAGTGTTGAGGTCAGCAGAAAACAGACCAGCAGCATGCTCGTACTCCTACAAATGTATGGTGTATTACATTCACACTGTGCATCCCAACTATGTCCTAAAGCTTGCTTTCAGCTCTCGGTTTACCCTTTGTTCACACCTCAGGGTCTCTGAAAGCATCGCTTTCCTTTAGAAACAGCCACGCAGAGCGCTATACTACGTGTCCTGTTTATTATGTACGGGTTTCACAAGAAAATACTATATGATTTAAGAAATTGGACTTTACAAAATGTTGTAACATTGGAGAAATTATTCCAAAGTCTGAGTGCCCTTTAGCATTAAACTTTGCTCTCAGAAAGAAAACATGCATTTGTCTCTTAAGGGAAACAAAACATTTTCATGACAAATAGGAGAACAGTATTTCCACTTTTTGGAATGAAATCTACGGACTTCAGGCTGCTGCAGACAGACGCCCGTCACCGAACTATCAAAGGAGGATGCCAACACCAAGTTGGCACCTCTTTAAAATGTCCGAATCAGCGGTTGCCAGAGCAGCCAACTTCCAAATTTCACGGAGGGGGCTGAGATATAAGGTGCAACCTTTGAACCCTGTAACATCATTTGAAGTGACTTTACCACGTCAAATTAGAAATCCCTCGACTCCTAGAGTGCGCACACACACACACACACCCACACACACACACACACACACCCACACACTCGTACACACACCTCCACTGTAGACACACTGCATATTCAAAGCACCGAATGTCTATCTGTATTTATTAAATGTAAATTATTTAATCGGCTGCTATCTCCACAATGCCTCGCAAGCACCCCGCTCCTCAGCCAGTGTCAGCAAAGTAGAACCTGAACCATTCTCTCTCCATCCTTTTGAGTTCCTCTGGTGAGGCTATGTCCCTCAGTTCAAGCTCCTCTTTCAGAAGGCACAGAAAGCAGCCCTTTGGTTCTCCTGGTTCTTTCCTGCCCTTACTGCTGCTCGCCTCCATCACCCCAACAGCCAGCTCGCGAGTCAGTGGTGTCACTCTAAACGCTTTAAAGTGCTGTCCCCTAAAGGATATCCTCACCCCTCTATTCTCAGGTAGGTCAGTTGACTTTGGATGGTAGTGACATGGGACAGTGACTATGTGGTGAAGTAGGTAAAGCTCTAATCCATAATAGCCATATATTGGTGGACAATTCATTTTCTGTTTAGGTTTTTGTTAATGAAATTTACATAATGTGCATTCTACCTGAAATATGGTCTTGCAACTCTATATATGCATGTATGGAAACGTTTCTGCACATGGTGTGTAATGATAACCAGGTATTTCTGAGCTACATTACTTTTATATTGATAGATTGACATTTCACTTATGTCAATGAGCTGTGTAAAGTAAAAGGTTATCCTGAAGTATACCTAGTACTTTACTCAGACATGAGGAAAAATATGTAGTCGCACCGAGGATGGGTGGAAAAGCAAGAGGAGGAGTCAGGGAGAAAAGTACCCAGGAGCATGAGCTGTGGCGAGGCAGGTTAGTCAAGGGGGTGTTAACAGGGTGGGAGATGTGCTTCTCACCTCCAATTCAGAAGGGAATATTAGAAGGTGTCGAAGTGGCAAAACAAGAAGGGTGAGCCGTGAGGAAAGACAACACTGAATGGGAGGGCATTGGGGAGAAGAAGGTGAAGCAAATAGAATGAGAAAGTAAAGCTTGTGTTTTACATCAGACTGGTACAACATAATAGTGCAAGGGTTGCAAGAAGGGAGACACACTGGTACACTTGGGGCAGATGAGGAATAAAGTCACATATATGGAGGAGAGTAAGACCTCCCACTATCCTCTCCTCCTCATTCACTTCCCTCTCTCCCTCGCATTGTGTTGGTTTCTCCATTAATGTAGACTGCTAATTCAAACTGCACAACTTCTTCCTGGTGCAGGGTGCGGGTTTCTCTGTGCTGGCTATCTGATTTGATTTGGTGGAGGTGGCAGGTGAAGACCATTGAGTAAAGGACATGGGGAGTAAGGGACATAACAGCGAAAAAAGGGAAGCAAAAGCTTGGAAGACTGGCAGCAAGGTAAGACATGAAATGCAAGGACCGTAATGAAGATCATGGCACCCTTGCCCTTTACCCAACTATTATCCTGGACATATTGCACTTGGACGAAGGACCTCAGAATGGCTTTGTGAAACCATGCTGGTGTGCCCTTGTATGCTTTTCTGGACAGCCCTGCACATTTTCCACCACATCGACATTCATGCAAGAGCAATGGAGCTGCTACCTTTTTTAGGTCTCGCCTGAGGCAGCACAAGTGCTTTCGCTTGCGACAATCTATTGTTTCGGAAAAGAAAAACAAATCTTTATAGGTGCTTTTAGCCCGCCCATTACTTTCTATTGGTTTGCTCCATGGTCACTCTCATTTCCTTGCTTCTCATTGGTCAGCACATTAGTTTCACTTTCTTGTTCGAGTGTTTATGCCTTCGTTGTAGCATGGACCAAGTACTGATTAATTGCTTCATTAGTGTCCCTCTGGTACTCCTGCTCGGATTGAGGTACTTTTAAAATGTATTTCTTGTTGCTTCATCGCTTGCTCGGATTGAGCCAACATTAACACTCCTTGGATAAACAAATGATTCCTGTTAAAAACATGTTTACCATGACAGTGCGAGTAGCAGCTAAAGTGTCTGAAAAGACACCAAACAAAGACAAACAATGCACTGGCACCTCCTTTCTGAGCCCATCCTCGACCTAGATGTTGGTTCTTATTTTGGTGGAGAGCCTGAAATGCGCCCTCTCTTACTTAATGAAGTGCAGCACATGCTGCAGGTGCTTCTCAATAGCATTGCAAAGCATGGAAAAGGCATTTGATTAGTACTCTTCCTTAGTTATGTCCTTTAAAATAATAAAATGCTGTTTGTTTAAATGTATTTTAAAGAACATTGAATGTAGCATTGTTTCAATCAATCAATCAAATAAGATTTCTAGAGCACTGCTTATCACCCCTGAGGGTATCCAGGTGCTGAAGGGAGGAGGATGCTGCTGCTGGGATGGATTAGTCGAAGAGGCAGGTCTTCAGGTCCTTCCTGAACTCCTGCAGGGTGGGGGACGTGCGGCCGTGGAGGGGGAGGTCGTTCCAGGATTTGTCCGCCAGGTGAGAGAAGGCGCGGCCTCCTCTCCTGTTTCTGTGAATGTGGGGGTGTGGGCTAAGATGATGGATGAGGAATGAAGATTGTGGGTAGGGTGGTGGAAGTTCACCCTGTGGTTGAGGTAGGCAGGGCCTTTGTTGTGAAGGGCTTTGTAGGCGTGGGTGAGCAGTTTGAACTGGCATCGTTTGAAGACGGGGAGCCTTAGTCCAGGCACCTGGTGACTAGTGCCTGGGTGACAGTGCGTCTGATATCGAGGGGGAGCCATTTGAAGATTTCTCTTAGCAGGCGGACGGTAAGAAAGCAAGAGGATAAGACAGCGTTGATCTTCTTCCTCAGCAAGAGTTTGCTGTTGGGTATTATTCCGAGGTTTTGTGCGTGCTCTGTGGTGTGGGTGCGGGGCTGAGTTCTGTTTGCCACCAGAAGTCGTCCCACAGGGAGTTGTTGCTACCGAAGATCAGTATTTCTGTTTTGTCTGTGTTGAGTTTGAGACATCTACTTTGCATACAGCTTGCAACGCTGATCATGCACCTGTGGAAGTTGGATTTGGTGTTAGTCAAGTCTGAGGAGAGTGAGAGGATGAGCTGAGTCATCCGCATAGGAGATTATGTTCATGCTGTGGGATCTGACCAGGGTGGCCAGAGGTGCCATGTAAGTGTTGAAAAGGGTCAGGCTTAGAGAGGATCATGTTTTTTAGGTCCGAGGTGAAAGGTGGGAGGCGGACGCTTTGGGTTCGTCCGGAGATGAAGGAGGAGACCCATTTGAGGGCTTTTCCTTGGATCCCCATTTGGTGGAGACCATGCAGGAGGGTGTGGTGGCACACAGTGTTGAATGCTGCGGGAGAGGTCGAGGATGATCAGGAATGTGGTCCCTCCCCTTTTCAGGAGGGTCCTGATATCGTCTGAGGCTGCGATTACGGTGGTCTCGGTGCTGGGATTCGAGCGAAATCCAGATTGGGAGGGGTCCAGTAGGTTGTTTTTCTCCAGGTGGGCAATTGAGTTGAAGGTTTATTGCTTTCTCTAGCACCTTGGCTTTAAAAGGCAGTAGGGAGATGGGATGGTCTGGATCACTGACAGAATATCGACAGTCAGAATATCGAGGTACAAAAATATCGACGCAAAAATATCGATGTCCAGAATATCGAAGTCCTATCTACATAATGGGAAGTACAAAAATATCGAGAAAAAAAATATCGTTGTTAAAAATATCGGTTTTTTTTAATGTTAAAAAAATAATGTAAAATAAAGTAAATAATACATATAATTTAAAAAAACAGTTAAAATTATTAGAAAATGTTTAAAATTATAAGTAATACATATAATGTAAAAATAAATTAAACATATATATGTCTAAAATATAATATATATTTACTAAATAATATTTATAAATTATTTTAATAACTTATAAATTGTTAAAAAACATATTAAAAATTATAAATACATATATATACACATACACCAATAATATAAATTAAAAACAAAAAACATATATAACAAATTAAAATATTAATTTTTAAAAAATCTTTTTAAAATACATTTTACACTACATTAACTAAAACAGTACAGAAAATATTGGATAGCGGAGGGGATAAAATTACTATTCCCACTCCAGAGAGTGCAACTGTAGGGAAAGTGTTGGATAGTGTAGGGGTAAAAATTACTATTCCCACTCCAGTGAGTGCAACAGTAGGGAAAGTGTTGAATATCATAGGGGTAAAAATTACTATTCCCACTCCAGTGAGTGCAACAGTAGGGAAAGTGTTGGATAGCGTAGGGGTAAAAATTACTATTCCCACTCCAGAGAGTGCAACAGTAGGGAAAGTGTTGGATAGCGGAGGGGTAAAAATTACTATTCCCACTCCAGTGAGTGCAACAGTAGGGAAAGAGTTGGATAGCGTAGGGTTTAAAATTACTATTCCCACTCCAGAGACTGCAACAATAGAGAAAGTGTTGGATAGCGGAGGGGTAAAAATTACTATTCACACTCCAGTGAGTACAACAGTAGGGAAAGTGTTGGATTGCGGAGGGGTAAAAATTACTATTCCCACTCCACTGAGTGCAACAGTATGGAAAGTGTTGTATAGCGGAGGGGTAAAAATTACTATTCCCACTCCAGTGAGTGCAACAGTAGGGAAAGTTTTGGATAGCGGAGGGGAAAAAAATACTATTCCCACTCCAATGAGTGCAACAGTAGGGAAAGTATTGGATAGCGGAGATGTACAAATTACTATTCCCACTCCAGAGAGTGCAAGAGTAGGGAAAGAGTTGGATAGCGTAGGGGTAAAAATTACTATTCCCACTCCAGAGAGTGCAACAGTAGAGAAAGTGTTGGATAGCAGAGGGGTAAAAATTACTATTCCCACTCCAGTGAGTGCAACAGTAGGGAAAGTGTTGGATTGCGGAGGGGTAAAAATTACTATTCCCACTCCAGTGAGTGCAACAGTAGGGAAAGTGTTGGATAGCAGAGGGTTAAAATTAACATACTTATCAATTAAATAATTATTATAATTAAATAACCAATTAATAATTAATTAATAATAAATTAATTATAAATACTAATAAATAAATATTAATAATTACTTTATTATAATTAAATTACTTCCCACCCTATTCCCCTATAAACCCACAACCCGCTGCTAAAAAAACACAATTAATATAATTATCAATTAATTAATCAATAAAAATGAATAACCAATTAATAATTAATTAATAATAAAGTGATTATATAAATAAAAACTAATATTTACCTTTTTTATAATTAAATTACTTCCCACCCTATTCCCCTATAAACCCACAACCCGCTCCTAAAAAAAGAACACAATTAATATAATTATCTATTAATTAATTAATATTAATAATTAATTAATTATAAAGTACTAATAAATAAATATTAATAATTACTTTATTATAATTAAATTACTTTCCACCCTATTCCCCCAGAAACCCACAACCCGCTCCTTAAAAAACACAATTAATATAATTATCAATTAATTAATTAATAAAAATTAATAACCAATTAATAATTATTTAATAATAAATTAATTATATAAATAAAAATTTATATTTACTTTTTTATAATTAAATTACTTCCCACCCTATTCCCCTATAAACCCACATCCCGCTCCTAAAACAATAACACAATTAATATAATTATCTATTAATTAATTAATATTAATTAATTACCAATTAATAATTAATTAATAATAAATTAATTATAAATAATAATAAAGAAAAATTAATTATTACTTTATTATAATTAAATTACTTCCCACCCTATTCCCCTATAAATCCACAACCCGCTAGAGATCTAAAATACGCAAAAATTAATTTTCATAAAAGTAATTACTGCTAAAAATTTAACACATACATTAAAAAAAAACCTACACTGATACCCAAAAATTACATCACATACTTTTAACACACATACTAAAATACAGAACACTAATATAAATATCGATATTATTAACAACGATATTTTTACAAACGATATTACTGTCTTCGATATTAAAAAAAAACGATATTTCTTACCTTACTGTCGATATTCTGTGCTACAATATACTTGCTGTCGATATTCTTGTACCTCGATATTTCAAACTCGATATTGTTGTAGTTCGAAATAAACAACTCGATATTCTGTCTGTACACCGATGGATGGTCTTTGGGGTCTGCAGTGGGGTTTTTGAGGAGCAGTTTGATTTCTGCGTGTTTTCATCCTTGAGGGAAGGCAGCAGATGTGATGGATGCGTTGATGATTGTACTGAGCTCCTTGCTGATTATGCTTTTTTCTAGGTTAAACGTGGTGGGGCAGGGATCCTTGGGGGCTCCCGAGTGGATGGAGCCCATGATGGTGGCACTTGTGTTTGCAGTGAGAGGTTCCCATGCAATTAGTGAGTTTTCGTGGGGGTCGGGGTTGGTGAAGAGTCTGTAGAGTTCAGTTATAGGGGGTTGGGGTTTGAAGTTCTCGTAGATGGTGGTGATTTTGGTGTAGAAGTAGTTGGCGAGGGTGTTGCCGAGCTCCTGCGAGGGGGTAACGGTGTTGTCTGTGGAGTTAGAGAATTCTTTGTTGATGCAGAATAGCTCCTTGCTGTGATTTAAGCTGGTGTCCAGACGAAGGGCCAGGGCATTCTTTTTGGCTATTTTGTGAGAGTGGTGTACCTTTTGAGGGCTAGTTTGAAGTTGTTGTGGTCATTATTTGTTTTGCTGGAGCGACAGATCCTCTCAAGCCGCTTACAAGTGCGCTTGTGGGAATTGAGATCTGGTGTGAACCAGCTGTGATGTTTGGAGGATCTGCCGGTTTTGGTGAGTTTTAGGGGGGGCGACTGTCAGTGCATGTGTTTATCCCACAAATGCATTCGTCAGGATATCACAAAATTAAAATATGGCTCCTGAATTTCATACAAGACAGGCATGGTTTTGCTCTCCCATTGCTCAATCGGCCTCTCCTAGGAGGCAATGCATTGCTCCGTCCTATGAGTTCTTCCTTCACTACTCCCGGTCACTGAAAGGAGTAGCTCGCAGCACAACCTCAGCCAGGTAAGCAGCATCTTGGAACTGCTATTAATACACTGTTGTACTTGCCATGCCATCATGTATATGTAAGACTCCTATATACAAATGAAGATACTTCAGCTGCTATAAACCCAGAGTTGGGCATTTAAAAAAAACAAGCATTGGCACAGCTAATAGGTCTCAACTATGCAAGATCTTTTGGCTTTGATTTTAGCCATTCAACATGACTGAAAGTAAAGAAAATAAAAGCGCTATTACATGATCAGCACAGGGAAAATGTGTTGATACAAAACAAGAGATACTTAAAAAATGATAGTTGTTAAGGCGACTACTATTATCTTATATAGACCATATATTGAATATGAACTATGTTATTGTCTGAGAGTAATCCTTATCATTAAAACATTTTGATTTATGACTACTTGAAAGGCACTGTCATTCATGCCAAGGATAAAGGTGAAGGTTGTGTTCAAAGAAAAACATTTTCATGTATTCACTATCATGGAAAATTATACGCTGCTTGTTTCACTTGTTCCTTTATGCAGAAAAGTGTGCAGTGCTCGTCTGAATTTATTTTATAGAACTGACTCACAGTTTGAGCAGCAGAAAGTAAACAGTGCTCAGCAGGAGCAGGTCACAAGAGACCGACAATGGTGGCAGCATAAATCTTTAGACGGGTTACAGGCCAATTTGCCTGTAGCGTAATGAATAAATGGCCTACCTGCTCACATCGTGTAAAGAATCCTTTACCTGTATGATGAGGGGAGAGAGATAAACAGAGAGAGAAAGAGAGAGAGAGGGAAAAGCGAGAGAGAACATGTGTGAGAGTTTGTGTGTGTCTGTGTGTGAGAGAGAGAGAGAGTTAAAATCTAATTAAATGATTTTATTTAACAATAATTTCCATGGGGTGTTCTTCTAAGTCCCTATCTCCATTGTTTTCTATTTCTTAATAAGAGTGTGTTGCAGTACCTATGAGTGGTCAAGCCATGTGTGGTGCTGGACTTACTCCAAGGTCCGGCTGAAGTGTATTTGCAACTGTTGTGGGCTCTTTTTGGCTTTAGTCATTTTAGAAATTCAGTTTGTGAATAGCAATGGGCTTACACTTTTTGTAGGTTGGAAGTTTGTATTTGCACGTCCCTCCCCAATTCCCAATTATTTTTCATATTAAATAAACACTGATATATACAAATCAATTATGGTTTATCAGTGTTTTGCACCCTTTTGTGCCAAAAAAGTTATGATGACACCGTTTTTCCAAGGGAACTAAGAGAATTTAGTTTTTATTTCCATTTGCTTATGCGCATAGCAACTATATTGTTAATCCTTGCATTACTGTTGTCCGTACTTCGTCCTCATCATTCAGTTTTGTCTTCTCTGTAAACTAAATTTCTAATCCAATACTGTGTCTGCCTCACTGAGTAATAGTCATCATCTGGGAAGGACCTTTAAAACGGAAGGACCTTTAAAACAGGGGCACCAATACTGGCTCTAATAAGCATCCTGGCATAGGCATTCACTTGAAGGTATCTCAGCTAAACTAGGAGCAAGCCCTCAATGTCCTCTAATGCTAGGTATATCGCTCTGAGAGTTATACAAGAAGCCCAGAGTGAATTTGGTAGAAAGACCAGCAGTGGTCTACAGTGGCTTAGTTAGACCTTTGGCCGCCCGTGGCGGTCCCTGCATTTGCCGGCCCGCGGCGGCTGCATGTTAAGAGCGTGGGGGCGTGTGCGCTGGCGATTCCTGGCTTTTGCCGCCCGCGATGGCCGCAGGTAAGAGCAGGGGGAGGCCGCAGTCCCCAAAACTCGTGCCGCCTGGGACGGACCGCCCCCCTCACCTGCCCCTTGCTATGCCACTGGTGGTCTATAGAAAACCCCATGGATGAGGCCAAGGAGCTGGACCCCAAATGACTGGTATCATGTCCCACAGTATTGTGCTAAGGTCATTCAACCCATCTAATTAGTGGTAAACATGTTTTACAAACCTGCTTCGATATACCACGACTGAGTTTGCGGTCTATTTTGAGTAAAGACTGTTTTATATGCATAGTCTAAACCTTTGTGATGTTTCTGGTTTCCAAACGCTTTTGCTGTTAACTTGAAGGTATGGTGTTTGCCACAGTGAGCACCATTCTTTGCCAGTGGTGACTGCCCTGTGGTGGCTTGTGTGTGGAACTCAGGCACTCAAAAATGCATTAACTCACATTGTTTTAGACTTTTGTGGCTCTCAGTGACCATTAAGGGTGGGTGCTTGTGTTATCAACCAAAGAATGACGAAAGCTTAAGGTAACCATTCCAGAATTAAAACCTACGACCCGGATGTGTTACTGATCAAGCAAGTAGTAGTAGTACATCCTGGAGCTTCAGCAGCTTTAGTTTTGGACCCACAGACACCATCCCCCCTCCTGTCGTGTTGGCCTATTTTGTCAATCCACTCAATAAAACACTTTCAAAATGAGGAAACATCAGCCACAAATAATCACCAGTCTAATTTAGGAACTATCTGAAAACACCTTTGATTCCAGAGTCAGCCATGCTTTTCTTGTAGTGCCATTTCTTCAGTCCATGCTGTACTCTGCATCTGGAGGGCAGGCCTCTGTTTTACAGACCAACCCCTATTTTCCTTTTTAAAAAAAAACAGTTTTGTGATGTTTGATGTCTGGACCAAACAAAGTTCACATAAATCTGATAACAGGACCTGGAGGTGGTAATGCAAATAACTCACTGAAAGTAAATAACTCACTGCTAAAGTAAATACCTCACTGCTCACAACCTGCCTAGGGGACTCCTCATTCCAATTATTCTCTTTAATTCCAGGCTTGAAAATAATGATATTTACAAATCGTTTGCCAAAAGAGTAATTGGCTCATCCTGTAAACTGTTGCTTAAGTTTAGTAGCATTAAATAAAAACAGTTGAACAATCAAAGGAGACGGATCCCAAAACAGCACTCTGTCTAGCAGGATGCCCTTTCTGCCACATGTTCTTTACAAAAGTCCAAATTAAACAAATATCTGTAAGGGAAAATGGCATGAAAATAAAAAACATCATAACCCTATGTAAATTAAGTAGACAAACTATTTTAAACTCATAGCAAACCCCTTACTTATAAATGTCGAAGATTAATTAGCATAGTCCTCACATAAGTGCTGAGGACAGCTTTCTAGGTGCAGTTAATAGCAATGACAACATGGCCACTCCAATTTAGGTGTTCAAATTCCTCCTTGTTAGCATTTCTAAAGGAAACAAGCGTTGGCAAAGCTAATAGGTATCGTTTTTTGTTAGGGTGAGTGTTTGGTTAAAGCTGGGTGACTTTGTGTGTGTTGCCATCAGTTCTCCTAGAAAGCAACTCCTGTAATGAAGCAGCAATTTGGGCTACAACAACATGGAAGCTAGAAGTAGGGGCCCTTTCTTGAACAGACTGCAATAGCAGAGTGAAGCCGTACACTCAAAGACGAGTCTTTGGGAAAAGGAGTCAGAAGACGACATTTGCATTCGTAGTGGTAAATTTAAAGGTGTATACAGCAAAATATTGCATAATACACAATTTTGACAACGGTCCAACATTTTCATTGTTCTATAACAAAGGCTATGTATGTGCATGTCTTTCATCTGTGAACAAACAAATCTGTAAATCCAACAACATGTTATCATGATAGCTAATTAAAACAAATGAATGTACAATTGTGATTAGTGAATAGCACCGAGACTGTAAAACAGGCTAATGGATCCAATCAGCAACCACTTCTCAAACAACCAAAGCCAAGACACAACTATATCAAAAGTTTGGGGGCTAATAGGTCAAACAATGGGATGGAGCCATCCTTACACCCAATACAAAAGACTAGAGTATTAAACTGTGCATATGAAACATATTGGTCAGACCCCGTATGACCATAACAAACAAGTTTTAGTAGATTTGAAAATAGTTATAGGCTGCTGATATGCATCTTTACAAAGGGGAATAAGTGATATGACAACCAAAAAGCAGCTTCTACAGATTTCAGTCCAAAGCACTTTAGAACCAGGTTTTGCACAGTTATTTCAAGATGATGAACCTTTGTTGCCAATTCTCCGCAAAATTCCTTATGTGAAAGGACGAGCTCAGAAATATTTCTAATTCCATCTTCAGACAGATTCTCTTGCCTGACTGTTGATTAAAGATGCATTTTCAGTCTGCTCATTGGGGCACAACAGCATATACTTGTTTGATGCCACACACATGTACAGGTCTCGGAATATTGAGCTTAGTAAGTTAATGCACCTAATATTGAGATGTGTGACTGACAAGTCATGAGTTTGATTCCATTGCTCCTGAGAGTGAATAAGTGAGTGCAAATCAGTTGCCAATATTACCACCTGTTATGTACCTGTGTGAGGGATGGGAGAAAAACGAATCTAGGAGGCCAGATGTGCTCAATTTTGGCGTTTATTTTGAGGAAAGTCTGGAGAAACAAATACAAACAAAAATATCAGAGGGAAAAATAAGAAAAAAAATTTGAGGTTGCTGATATGGCCTTTGTATTTTTCTCCTTTCAGTGGTATTCTTCTCCTTCTTCTCTTTGTTTTAGGTCTGTGCTTCTGTGGTGAGTCATCCCCGGTTCGCATAAAAGTGACAAGGAGAGCGAGGTAAGTAAAAAGGTCTATGGTATTTTATTTGTGAGGGATAGGGACCATCACCACACCCAGGGGTGTTGGGGAGAGCTCCTTTCTAGTGAAGATCGTAAATCAGTTACCCCCTTTTAGGTCTCGCCTAGAGACGCAGCGCATGCGCTGCTCGCCTTGGCGAGACTATTGTTGTCGGTTTGGTGCGCGAAGTGGGACAGGACATGTGCGCGCCGGGACAGGACATGTGCACGCGCACGGCGACTCCTCTCGAGCGATGTAAGCTTTCACACGCTCCCACCTTGATTTAGGTTTCAGTTTCACTGCACGATGCAACTATACAAGGCAGACACATAAATTTCAGCGCTTCAGCATATCAAGAACTTTGTGCCGCATGGTATTTACTTTGCTTTTTTTCGCTTTTGTTGCCTCAACACACAACAGTGTTGTTCTTGCCTCGCCGTGCTTTTTATCTGCCCCGCACTCTATCCTGCCACTTATCCTCAGATTTTTAACTCGCCGTGCCTGTTCCTCTGTCCCACACTGTCCTGCCACTTATCCTCCTGTTTTTAACTTTAGGTGCCTGTTCCTCTGCCCCGCACTCTGTCCTAACACTAATCCTCATGTTCTTCAGTTGCGCTCTGTCTTCCCACCTATACTCATATTCTTGCTTCGCCCTGCCTTTCACTCTGCCCCGCACTCTGTCCTGCCAGAGCAGAGCTGCTCTAGAGGCAGAGAAACCAGGTCAGCAGAGCTGCTTTAGAGGGAGAGAACCAGGTCAGCAGAGCTGCTTTAGAGCCAGAGAAACCAGGTCAGCAGAGCTGCTTTAGAGCCAGAGAACCAGGAGCCAGAGAACCAGGTCAGCAGAGCTGCTTTAGAGCCAGACAACCAGGAGCCAGAGAACCAGGTCAGCAGAGCTGCTTTAGAGCCAGACAACCAGGTCCTCCGAGCTACTGTAGAGCCAGAGAAACCAGGTCAGCAGAGCTGCGTTAGAGGGAAAGAACCAGGTCAGCAGAGCTGCTTTAGAGCCAGAGAACCAGGTCAGCAGACCTGCTCTAGAGCCAGAGAACCAGGTCAGCAGAGCTGCTGTAGAGCCAGAGAAACCAGGTCAGCAGAGCTGCTTTGTAGCCAGAGAACCAGGAGCCAGAGAACCAGGTCAGCAGAGCTGCTTTAGAGCCAGAGAATCAAGTCCTCAGAGCTACTGTAGAGTCAGAGAACCAGGTCAGCAGACCTGCTCTAGAGCCAGAGTACCAGGTCAGCAGAGCTGCTTTAGAGCCATAGAACCAAGTCAGCAGAGCTGCTTTAGAGCCAGAGAACCAGGTCAGCAGAGCTGCTTTAGAGCCAGAGAACCAGGTCAGCAGAGCTGCTTTAGAGCCATAGAACCAGGTCAGCAGAGCTGCTGTAGAGCCAGAGAAACCAGGTCAGCAGAGCTGCTTTAGAGGGAGAGAACCAGGTCAGCAGCGCTGCTTTAGAGCCAGAGAACCAGGTCAGCAGAGCTGCTTTAGAGCCAGAGAACCAGGTCAGCAGAGCTGCTCTACAGCCTAAGAACCAGGTCAGCAGAGCTGCTCTAGAGGCAGAGAACCAGGTCAGCAGAGCTGCTGTAGAGCCAGAGAAACCAGGTCAGCAGAGCTGCTTTAGAGGGAGAGAACCAGGTCAGCAGAGCTGCTTTAGAGCCAGAGAACCAGGTCAGCAGAGCTGCTTTAGAGCCAGAGAACCAGGTCAGCAGAGCTGCTCTAGAGCCAGAGAACCAGGTCAGCAGAGCTGCTTTAGAGCCATAGAACCAAGTCAGCAGAGCTGCTTCGAGCCAGAGAACCAGGTCAGCAGAGCTGCTCTAGAGCCAGAGAACCAGGTCAGCAGAGCTGCTCTAGAGCCAGAGAACCAAGTCAGCAGAGCTGCTCTAGAGCCAGAGAACCAGGTCAGCAGAGCTGCTGTAGAGCCAGAGAACCAGGTCAGCAGAGCTGCTTTAGAGGGAGAGAACCAGGTCAGCAGAGCTGCTTTAGAGCCAGAGAACCAGGTCAGCAGAGCTGCTTTAGAGCCAGAGAACCAGGTCAGCAGAGCTGCTCTAGAGGTAGAGAACCAGGTCAGCAGAGCTGCTCTAGAGGCAGAGAAACCAGGTCAGCAGAGCTGCTTTAGAGGGAGAGAACCAGGTCAGCAGAGCTGCTTTAGAGCCAGAGAACCAGGTCAGCAGAGCTGCTTTAGAGCCAGAGAACCAGGTCAGCAGAGCTGCTCTAGAGCCAGAGAACCAGGTCAGCAGAGCTGCTTTAGAGCCAGGGGTGTTGGGGAGAGCTCCTTTCTAGTGAAGATCGTAAATCAGTTACCCCCTTTTAGGTCTCGCCTAGAGACGCAGCGCATGCGCTGCTCGCCTTGGCGAGACTATTGTTGCTCGGTTTGGTGCGCGAAGTGGGACAGGACATGTGCGCGCCGGGACAGGACATGTGCACGCGCACGGCGACTCCTCTCGAGCGATGTAAGCTTTCACACGCTCCCACCTTGATTTAGGTTTCAGTTTCACTGCACGATGCAACTATACAAGGCAGACACATAAATTTCAGCGCTTCAGCATATCAAGAACTTTGTGCCGCATGGTATTTACTTTGCTTTTTTCGCTTTTGTTGCCTCAACACACAACAGTGTTGTTCTTGCCTCGCCGTGCTTTTTATCTGCCCCGCACTCTATCCTGCCACTTATCCTCAGATTTTTAACTCGCCGTGCCTGTTCCTCTGTCCCACACTGTCCTGCCACTTATCCTCCTGTTTTTAACTTTAGGTGCCTGTTCCTCTGCCCCGCACTCTGTCCTAACACTAATCCTCATGTTCTTCAGTTGCGCTCTGTCTTCCCACCTATACTCATATTCTTGCTTCGCCCTGCCTTTCACTCTGCCCCGCACTCTGTCCTGCCAGAGCAGAGCTGCTCTAGAGGCAGAGAAACCAGGTCAGCAGAGCTGCTTTAGAGGGAGAGAACCAGGTCAGCAGAGCTGCTTTAGAGCCAGAGAAACCAGGTCAGCAGAGCTGCTTTAGAGCCAGAGAACCAGGAGCCAGAGAACCAGGTCAGCAGAGCTGCTTTAGAGCCAGACAACCAGGAGCCAGAGAACCAGGTCAGCAGAGCTGCTTTAGAGCCAGAGAACCAGGTCAGCAGAGCTGCTCTAGAGCCAGAGAACCAGGTCAGCAGAGCTGCTTTAGAGCCATAGAACCAAGTCAGCAGAGCTGCTTCGAGCCAGAGAACCAGGTCAGCAGAGCTGCTCTAGAGCCAGAGAACCAGGTCAGCAGAGCTGCTCTAGAGCCAGAGAACCAAGTCAGCAGAGCTGCTCTAGAGCCAGAGAACCAGGTCAGCAGAGCTGCTGTAGAGCCAGAGAACCAGGTCAGCAGAGCTGCTTTAGAGGGAGAGAACCAGGTCAGCAGAGCTGCTTTAGAGCCAGAGAACCAGGTCAGCAGAGCTGCTCTAGAGCCAGAGAACCAGGTCAGCAGAGCTGCTTTAGAGCCATAGAACTAAGTCAGCAGAGCTGCTTCGAGCCAGAGAACCAGGTCAGCAGAGCTGCTCTAGAGCCAGAGAACCAGGTCAGCAGAGCTGCTCTAGAGCCAGAGAACCAGGTCAGCAGAGCTGCTCTAGAGCCAGAGAACCAGGTCAGCAGAGCTGCTGTAGAGCCAGAGAACCAGGTCAGCAGAGCTGCTTTAGAGGGAGAGAACCAGGTCAGCAGAGCTGCTTTAGAGCCAGAGAACCAGGTCAGCAGAGCTGCTTTAGAGCCAGAGAACCAGGTCAGCAGAGCTGCTCTAGAGCCTAAGAACCAGGTCAGCAGAGCTGCTCTAGAGGTAGAGAACCAGGTCAGCAGAGCTGCTCTAGAGGCAGAGAAACCAGGTCAGCAGAGCTGCTTTAGAGGGAGAGAACCAGGTCAGCAGAGCTGCTTTAGAGCCAGAGAACCAGGTCAGCAGAGCTGCTTTAGAGCCAGAGAACCAGGTCAGCAGAGCTGCTCTAGAGCCAGAGAACCAGGTCAGCAGAGCTGCTTTAGAGCCAGAGAACCAGGTCAGCAGAGCTGCTTTAGAGCCAGAGAACCAGGTCAGCAGAGGCGTTGTAGAGCCAGAGAACCAGGTCAGCAGAGCTGCTCTAGAGCCTAAGAACCAGGTCAGCAGAGCTGCTCTAGAGGCAGAGAGCCAGGTCAGCAGAGCTGCTCTAGAGACAGAGAAACCAGGTCAGCAGAGCTGCTTTAGAGGGAGAGAACCAGGTCAGCAGAACTGCTTTAGAGCCAGAGAACCAGGTCAGCAGAGCTGCTTTAGAGCCAGAGAACCAGGTCAGCAGAGCTGCCCTAGAGCAAGAGAACCAGGTCAGCAGAGCTGCTTTAGAGCCAGAGAACCAGGTCAGCAGAGCTGCTTTAGAGCCAGAGAACCAGGTCCTCAGAGCTACTGTAGAGCCAGAGAAACCAGGTCAGCAGAGCTGCGTTAGAGGGAGAGAACCAGGTCAGCAGAGCTGCTTTAGAGCCAGAGAACCAGGTCAGCAGACCTGCTCTAGAGCCAGAGAACCAGGTCAGCAGAGCTGCTTTAGAGCCATAGAACCAGGTCAGCAGAGCTGCTTTAGAGCCAGAGAACCAGGTCAGCAGAGCTGCTCTAGAGCCAGAGAACCAGGTCAGCAGAGCTGCTTTAGAGCCATAGAACCAGTTCAGTAGAGCTGCTTTAGAGCCAGAGAACCAGGTCAGCAGAGCCGTTGTAGAGCCAGAGAAACCAGGTCAGCAGAGCTGCTTTAGAGGGAGAGAACCAGGTCAGCAGAGCTGCTCTAGAGCCAGAGAACCAGGCCAGCAGAGCTGCTCTAGAGGCAGAGAAACCAGGTCAGCAGAGCTGCTTTAGAGGGAGAGAACCAGGTCAGCAGAGCTGCTTTAGAGCCAGAGAACCAGGTCAGCAGAGCTGCTTTAGAGCCAGAGAACCAGGTCAGCAGAGCTGCTCTAGAGCCAGAGAACCAGGTCAGCAGAGCTGCTTTAGAGCCAGAGAACCAGCTCAGCAGAGCGGCTTTAGAGCCAGAGAACCAGGTCAGCAGAGGCGTTGTAGAGCCAGAGAACCAGGTCAGCAGAGCTGCTCTAGAGCCTAAGAACCAGGTCAGCAGAGCTGCTCTAGAGGCAGTGAACCAGGTCAGCAGAGCTGCTCTAGAGACAGAGAAACCAGGTCAGCAGAGCTGCTTTAGAGGGAGAGAACCAGGTCAGCAGAGCTGCTTTAGAGCCAGAGAACCAGGTCAGCAGAGCTGCTTTAGAGCCAGAGAACCAGGTCAGCAGAGCTGCCCTAGAGCCAGAGAACCAGGTCAGCAGAGCTGCTTTAGAGCCAGAGAACCAGGTCCTCAGAGCTACTGTAGAGCCAGAGAAACCAGGTCAGCAGAGCTGCGTTAGAGGGAGAGAACCAGGTCAGCAGAGCTGCTTTAGAGCCAGAGAACCAGGTCAGCAGACCTGCTCTAGAGCCAGAGAACCAGGTCAGCAGAGCTGCTTTAGAGCCATAGAACCAGGTCAGCAGAGCTGCTTTAGAGCCAGAGAACCAGGTCAGTAGAGCTACTTTAGAGCCAGAGAACCAAGTCAGCAGAGCCGTTGTAGAGCCAGAGAAACCAGGTCAGCAGAGCTGCTTTAGAGGGAGAGAACCAGGTCAGCAGAGCTGCTCTAGAGCCAGAGAACCAGGCCAGCAGAGCTGCTCTAGAGCCAGAGAACCAGGTCAGCAGAGCTACTTTAGAGCCATAGAACCAGGTCAGCAGAGCTGCTTTAGAGCCAGAGAACCAGGTCAGCAGAGCTGCTTTAGAGCCATAGAACCAGGTCAGCAGAGCTGCTTTAGAGCCAGAGAACCAGGTCAGCAGCGCTGCTTTAGAGCCAGAGAACCAGGTCAGCAGAGCTGCTTTAGAGCCAGAGAACCAGGTCAGCAGAGCTGCTCTACAGCCTAAGAACCAGGTCAGCAGAGCTGCTCTAGAGGCAGAGAACCAGGTCAGCAGAGCTGCTCTAGAGGCAGAGAACCAGGTCAGCAGAGCTGCTGTAGAGCCAGAGAAACCAGGTCAGCAGAGCTGCTTTAGAGGGAGAGAACCAGGTCAGCAGAGCTGCTTTAGAGCCAGAGAACCAGGTCAGCAGAGCTGCTTTAGAGCCAGAGAACCAGGTCAGCAGAGCTGCTTTAGAGCCAGAGAACCAGGTAAGCAGAGCTGCTTTAGAGCCAGAGAACCAGGTCAGCAGAGGCGTTGTGGAGCCAGAGAACCAGGTCAGCAGAGCTGCTCTAGAGCCTAAGAACCAGGTCAGCAGAGCTGCTCTAGAGGCAGAGAACCAGGTCAGCAGAGCTGCTCTAGAGGCAGAGAACCAGGTCAGCAGAGCTGCTCTAGAGGCAGAGAACCAGGTCAGCAGAGCTGCTCTAGAGGCAGAGAAACCAGGTCAGCAGAGCTGCTCTAGAGGCAGAGAAACCAGGTCAGCAGAGCTGCTTTAGAGCCAGAGAACCAGGTCAGCAGAGCTGCTTTAGAGCCAGAGAACCAGGTCACCAGAGCTGCTCTAGAGCCAGAGAACCAGGTCAGCAGAGCTGCTGTAGAGCCAGAGAACCAGGTCAGCAGGGCTGCTTTAGAGCCAGACAACCAGGTCAGCAGAGCTGCTTTAGAGCCAGAGAACCAGGTCAGCAGAGGCGTTGTAGAGCCAGAGAACCAGGTCAGCAGAGCTGCTCTAGAGCCTAAGAACCAGGTAAGCAGAGCTGCTCTAGAGGCAGAGAACCAGGTCAGCAGAGCTGCTCTAGAGGCAGAGAAACCAGGTCAGCAGAGCTGCTTTAGAGGGAGAGAACCAGGTCAGCAGAGCTGCTTTAGAGCCAGAGAACCAGGTCAGTAGAGCTGCTTTAGAGCCAGAGAACCAGGTCAGCAGAGCTGCTCTAGAGCCACAGAACCAGGTCAGCAGAGGCGTTGTAGAGCCAGAGAACCAGGCCAGCAGAGCTGCACTAGAGGCAGAGAACAAGGTCAGCTGAGCTGCTGTAGGGCCAGAGAAACCAGGTCAGCAGAGCTGCTTTAGAGCCAGAGAAACCAGGTCAGCAGAGCTGCTTTAGAGCCAGAGAACCAGGTCAGCAGAGCTGCTTTAGAGCCAGAGAACCAGGTCAGCAGAGCTGCTCTAGAGCCAGAGAACCAGGTCAGCAGAGCCGTTGTAGAGCCAGAGAAACCAGGTCAGCAGAGCTGCTTTAGAGCCAGAGAACCAGGTCAGCAGAGCTGCTTTAGAGCCAGAGAACCAGGTCAGCAGAGCTGCTCCAGAGCCAGAGAACCAGGTCAGCAGAGCTGCTCTAGAGCCAGAGAACCAGGTCAGCAGAGCTGCTTTAGAGCCAGAGAACCAGGTCAGCAGAGCTGCTCTAGAGCCAGAGAACCAGGTCAGCAGAGCTGCTCTAGAGCCAGAGAACCAGGTCAGCAGAGCTGCTTTAGAGCCATAGAACCAGGTCAGCAGAGCTGCTTTAGAGCCAGAGAACCAGGTCAGCAGAGCTGCTCTAGAGCCAGAGAACCAGGTCAGCAGAGCTGCTCTAGAGCCAGAGAACCAGGTCAGCAGAGCTGCTGTAGAGCCAGAGAACCAGGTCAGCAGAGCTGCTTTAGAGGAGAGAACCAGGTCAGCAGAGCTGCTTTAGAGCCAGAGAACCAGGTCAGCAGAGCTGCTTTAGAGCCAGAGAACCAGGTCAGCAGAGCTGCTCTAGAGCCTAAGAACCAGGTCAGCAGAGCTGCTCTAGAGGCAGAGAACCAGGTCAGCAGAGCTGCTCTAGAGGCAGAGAAACCAGGTCAGCAGAGCTGCTTTAGAGCCAGAGAACCAGGTAAGCAGAGCTGCTTTAGAGCCAGAGAACCAGGTCAGCAGAGGCATTGTAGAGCCAGAGAACCAGGTCAGCAGGGCTGCTCTAGAGCTAGAGAACCAGGTCAGCAGAGCTGCTCTAGAGGCAGAGAACCAAGTCAGCAGAGCTGCTCTAGAAGCAGAGAAACCAGGTCAGCAGAGCTGCTTTAGAGGGAGAGAACCAGGTCAGCAGAGCTGCTTTAGAGCCAGAGAACCAGGTCAGCAGAGCTGCTTTAGAGCCAGAGAACCAGGTCAGCAGAGCTGCTCTAGAGCCAGAGAACCAGGTCAGCAGAGCTGTTTTAGAGCCAGAGAACCAGGTCAGCAGAGCTGTTTTAGAGCCAGAGAACCAGGTCAGCAGAGCTGCTGTAGAGCCAGAGAACCAGGTCAGCAGAGCTGCTTTAGAGCCAGAGAACCAGGTCAGCAGAGCTGCTTTAGAGCCAGAGAACCAGGTCAGCAGCGCTGCTCTAGAGCCTAAAACTAGGTCAGCAGAGCTGCTCTAGAGGCAGAGAACCAGGTCAGCAGAGCTGCTCTAGAGGCAGAGAAACCAGGTCAGCAGAGCTGCTTTAGAGCCAGAGAACCAGGTAAGCAGAGCTGCTTTAGAGCCAGAGAACCAGGTCAGCAGAGGCGTTGTAGAGCCAGAGAACCAGGTCAGCAGAGCTGCTCTAGAGCCTAAGAACCAGGTCAGCAGAGCTGCTCTAGAGGCAGAGAACCAGGTCAGCAGAGCTGCTCTAGAGGCAGAGAACCAGGTCAGCAGAGCTGCTCTAGAGGCAGAGAAACCAGGTCAGCAGAACTGCTCTAGAGGCAGAGAAACCAGGTCAGCAGAGCTGCTTTAGAGGGAGAGAACCAGGTCAGCAGAGCTGCTTTAGAGCCAGAGAACCAGGTCAGCAGAGCTGATCTAGAGCCAGAGAACCAGGTCAGCAGAGCTGCTTTAGAGCCAGAGAACCAGGTCAGCAGAGCTGCTTTAGAGCCAGAGAACCAGGTCAGCAGAGCTGCTTTAGAGCCAGAGAACCAGGTCAGCAGAGGCGTTGTAGAGCCAGAGAACCAGGTCAGCAGAGCTGCTTTAGAGGGAGAGAACCAGGTCA
This sequence comes from Calotriton arnoldi, assembly GCA_963921515.1. Classification (NCBI taxonomy): domain Eukaryota; kingdom Metazoa; phylum Chordata; class Amphibia; order Caudata; family Salamandridae; genus Calotriton; species Calotriton arnoldi. The sequence continues at coordinate 166,070 of CAWUFW010019050.1, read as the reverse complement.
GCAGAGCTGCTTTAGAGCCAGAGAACCAGGTCAGCAGAGCTGCTCTAGAGTCAGAGAACCAGGTCAGCAGAGCTGCTTTAGAGCCAGAGAACCAGGTCAGCAGAGCTGCTTTAGAGCCAGAGAACCAGGTCAGCAGAGCTGCTTTGAGAGCCAGAGAACCAGGTCAGCAGAGGCGTTGTAGAGCCAGAGAACCAGGTCAGCAGAGCTGCTCTAGAGCCTAAGAACCAGGTCATCAGAGCTGCTTTAGAGCCAGACAACCAGGTCAGCAGAGCTGCTCTAGAGCCTAAGAACCAGGCCAGCAAAGCTGCTCTAGAGGCAGAGAACTAGGTCAGCAGAGCTGCTGTAGAGCCAGAGAAACCAGGTCAGCAGAGCTGCTTTAGAGCCAGAGAACCAGGTCAGCAGAGCTGCTTTAGAGCCAGAGAACCAGGTCAGCAGAGCTGCTCTAGAGCCAGAGAACCAGGTCAGCAGAGCTGCTTTAGAGCCATAGAACCAGGTCAGTAGAGCTGCTTTAGAGCCAGAGAACCAGGTCAGCAGAGTTGTTGTAGAGCCAGAGAACCAGGTCAACAGAGCTGCTCTAGAGCCAGAGAACCAGGTCAGCAGAGCTGCTTCAAAGCCAGAGAAGCAGGTCAGCAGAGCTGCTCTAGAGCCTAAGAACCAGGTCAGCAGAGCTGCTCTAGAGCCAGAGAACCAGGTCAGCAGAGCTGCTGTAGAGCCAGAGAAACCAGGTCAGCAGAGCTGCTTTAGAGGGAGAGAACCAGGTCAGCAAAGCTGCTTTAGAGCCAGAGAACCAGGTCAGCAGAGCTGCTCTAGAGCCAGAGAACCAGGTCAGCAGAGCTGCTTTAGAGCCATAGAACCAGGTCAGCAGAGCTGCTTTAGAGCCAGAGAACCAGGTCAGCAGAGCTGCTCTAGAGCCAGAGAACCAGGTCAGCAGAGCTGCTGTAGAGCCAGAGAACCAGGTCAGCAGAGCTGCTGTAGAGCCAGAGAACCAGGTCAGCAGAGCTGCTTTAGAGGGAGAGAACCAGGTCAGCAGAGCTGCTTTAGAGCCAGAGAACCAGGTCAGCAGAGCTGCTTTAGAGCCAGAGAACCAGGTCAGCAGAGCTGCTCTAGAGCCTAAGAACCAGGTCAGCAGAGCTGCTCTAGAAGCAGAGAACCAGGTCAGCAGAGCTGCTCTAGAGGCAGAGAAACCAGGTCAGCAGAGCTGCTTTAGAGCCAGAGAACCAGGTCAGCAGAGCTGCTCTAGAGCCAGAGAACCAGGTCAGCAGAGCTGCTCTAAAGCCAGAGAACCAGGTCAGCAGAGCTGCTTTAGAGCCAGAGAACCAGGTCAGCAGAGCTGCTTTAGAGCCAGAGAACCAGGTCAGCAGAGCTGCTTTAGAGCCAGAGAACCAGGTCAAAAGAGGCGTTGTAGAGCCAGAGAACCAGGTCAGCAGAGCTGCTCTAGAGCCTAAGAACCAGGTCATCAGAGCTGCTTTAGAGCCAGAGTACCAGGTCAGCAGAGCTGCTTTAGAGCCAGAGAACCAGGTCAGCAGAGCTGCTTTAGAGCCAGAGAACCAGGTCAGCAGAGCTGCTTTAGAGCCAGAGAACCAGGTCAGCAGAGCTGCTTTAGAGCCAGAGAACCAGGTCAGCAGAGCTGCTTTAGAGCCAGAGAACCAGGTCAGCAGAGCTGCTTTAGAGCCAGAGAACCAGGTCAGAAGAGGTGTTGTAGAGCTAGAGAACCAGGTCAGCAGAGCTGCTCTAGAGCCTAAAAACCAGGTCAGCAGAGCTGCTCTAGAGCCTAAGAACCAGGTCAGCAAAGCTGCTCTAGAGGCAGAGAACCAGGTCAGCAGAGCTGCTGTAGAGCCAGAGAACCAGGTCAGCAGAGCTGCTGTAGAGCCAGAGAAACCAGGTCAGCAGAGCTGCTTTAGAGCCAGAGAACCAGGTCAGCAGAGCTGCTTTAGAGCCAGAGAACCAGGTCAGCAGAGCTGCTCTAGAGCCAGAGAACCAGGTCAGCAGAGCTGCTCTAGAGCCAGAGAACCAGGTCAGCAGAGCTGCTTTAGAGCCATAGAACCAGGTCAGTAGAGCTGCTTTAGAGCCAGAGAACCAGGTCAGCAGAGCCGTTGTAGAGCCAGAGAACCAGGTCAGCAAAGCTGCTCTAGAGCCAGAGAACCAGGTCAGCAGAGCTGCTTCAAAGCCAGAGAACCAGGTCAGCAGAGCTGCTCTAGAGCCTAAGAACCAGGTCAGCAGAGCTGCTCTAGAGCCAGAGAACCAGGTCAGCAGAGCTGCTGTAGAGCCAGAGAAACCAGGTCAGCAGAGCTGCTTTAGAGGGAGAGAACCAGGTCAGTAGAGCTGCTTTAGAGCCAGAGAACCAGGTCAGCAGAGCTGCTCTAGAGCCAGAGAACGTGGTCAGCAGAGCTGCTTTAGAGCCATAGAACCAGGTCAGCAGAGCTGCTTTAGAGCCAGAGAACCAGGTCAGCAGAGCTGCTCTAGAGCCAGAGAACCAGGTCAGCAGAGCTGCTCTAGAGCCAGAGAACCAGCTCAGCAGAGCTGCTGTAGAGCCAGAGAACCAGGTCAGCAGAGCTGCTTTAGAGGGAGAGAACCAGGTCAGCAGAGCTGCTTTAGAGCCAGAGAACCAGGTCAGCAGAGCTGCTTTAGAGCCAGAGAACCAGGTCAGCAGAGCTGCTCTAGAGCCTAAGAACCAGGTCAGCAGAGCTGCTCTTGACGCAGAGAACCAGGTCAGCAGAGCTGCTCTAGAGGCAGAGAAACCAGGTCAGCAGAGCTGCTTTAGAGGGAGAGAACCAGGTCAGCAGAGCTGCTTTAGAGCCAGAGAACCAGGTCAGCAGAGCTGCTCTAGAGCCAGAGAACCAGGTCAGCAGAGCTGCTTTAGAGCCATAGAACCAGGTCAGCAGAGCTGCTGTAGAGCCATAGAACCAGGTCAGCAGAGCTGCTGTAGAGCCAGAGAACCAGGTCAGCAGAGCCGTTGTAGAGCCACAGAACCAGGTCAGCAGAGCTGCTTTAGTGCCAGAGAACCAGGTCAACAGAGCCGCTGTAGACCCAGAGAACCAGTCAGCAGAGCTGCTTTAGAGCCAGAGAACCAGGTCAGCAGAGCCGTTGTAGAGCCAGAGAACCAGGTCAGCAAAGCTGCTTTAGAGCCAGAGAAACAGGACATTGGGGCTTATTTACAAGCCCCTTGCGCCGCCGCTGCGTCACTTTTTCCCACACAAAAGTGAAGCACCGGCAGTGCAAGGGACTTGTAAATAAGCCCCATTGTGCCCATTCAAACGCAATAAAACAGTTACGTAACCTTCACACCACGGAAAAGGTGAAATAAAGCACCAGTTTCTAAAGTTATTGCTCTTTCCACAGTTACTGGTAACTCAAGTCTCCTGCCTGAGGTCTACTACATTTATTGTAATTTAAAACTTCAGGTATCAAAATGCAAAGTTGTGTGAGCTATTAGCCTTACACTGGCTGAACAACTGCCTCCTACCATAGGACTGTTACGAGTGTCTACAAATCTAAGATTGTATTTTGGGAAGTAGATGATGCACCTCATGCCTGCAACATAAAACAAGCATTTGCAATGCAATAGGGCTGGCATTACTAAAAGTTTGAGCTATTGGCGTTGCAAATGATAATGTTTGTTAGTTTTTGTATTTTTTGTTAAAAATATTCCAGCAGTAGCATAAGTAATGAAATAAAATCCACGTAGACCACCAGTACCACCACCACTAACACCACCAGTACCACCACCACCACCACCAGTACCAATACCACCACCACTACCACCACCGCTACAACCACCACAAGTACCATAACCACCACTACAATTATTACTATTACTACTCTGTGGTGATAGTAATAATAATAGGGGTAGTTATGGTACTGGTGGAAAATTACTATTATAAATTACAATACCTGTTAATTTTTCAAAAGGCATTGCCATTTACAATACCAATAGCTCTAAAACTCGCAGTTGCGAGACCTATTGCATTGTAAATGCTTGTTCTATTGGGTTGTTTATTTGCTTATTTGCTAGATCTTCTGTTTTGACTACTGGGATTTGGGTAGGGAAGGTGCGCAAGGAAAACACGTGAAATTGTGCTCAGCCTATTCTGCTGTCACATCTTTATGGATTGGGATTAACTGCGCCCCTCTTGCTGTTTTCTTCAAAAAACACTCTTCCTATCTTCTTGGTTGATTGGTCTTTCTCGCAAGCCCAGTCTCAGGCTTCACTCTCGTTAGGGAATGACATCCCTTTCCCCTTTATGCCAACTTCTACCCACAAATGGAAAAGGAAAACACAAAAGAAATTGTCCAAAATAAAAACCAATGGGCAGGATCGCATTCTCTGGACACCACTATTCCCGTGGTTGGGGTAGTGCATCCATCTGGCCCCTCAATCCCCACCTGTCTCGGTTCGCCCCCCTTTCTTTTCCCCTAAACCGTCCCTTATGTCTCCCCTCCCTTCCCAAAAACATACCAGGAAAGCCGCAACTCTCCTGAGCTGCGGCGGGGGACTCACACTTCCCAGGGCGACCACCACTTTTCGCTCCAGGTTTCTGGAGCCTCGTCGTCTTCGCGCGCTGTCCTCTGTCCCTGTGCAGTGGGAGTGCAGCTCCTTTCTTTGTTTCCCCACACAGTACCTCCAACGTCCTCTAACCCGGTAGAACGGGACGGGCTCTCCTCTTCCGGACTGCGACTCGAGTCCACGCTGTTCCTTTTGGCGTCTTCCGGGTGCTGCCCTCTCTTCCTCTCCTCCAATCCGTTTGTCCTCTCCTGACTTTCCGCCCCTCTCTGTAATTGGCTGCTAGTGTGTGTAGACCTGCCTCCTCCTTTCGTCAGTGGATCCTCGTTGACAATGTTAACCCTTTCATCTTCTTTTTTACAGGGAAGAGGCTGTTGGAGCTGTTCACCGTGCTGGGACGAAAGAGGTAAGTGAAGGCTGATTAGGGAGGTTAAGTCGGGGTCCCTTAGGGGTAATAGGTTATTTTCAGGGAGCGGGGCCTGATCTTACTCACAGTACCCTGTCAGGAATTTGTGCTATTCTAAGTCAAAACAAAATAGTATGTGTAAGCAGCCTACATTGAATAGTTTTCATGTGAGATAACTGAACTACATTGATGGAGGAAGTCACCAGGACTAAAGAACTGGCAAAATAGGTAGTTGCCACGCAATAACTTTCCAACAAATGGTATTCTAGCATGCAAAGGATGCAAGTATTCCTTCAAGCTCCAGAACACACAGAATGTGTGGCTGATGGACAGCGTCCTGCAAAGAGGCAACTCCAACACAAATAGAAATAGTGCCACTTAATATGCCATGTGTTATTATAACAACAATTTTGATCCGACGTCCCAGCACGTTATGTGTGATATCCACTAAAATATCAATGTTGTTTTTAAATCCTGTAGAGGTAATGTGTATTATATAATGCAACATTTGTTATGAATATCTCAAAAATTCCTTTGAGAAGAATAACCTTATTCTCTAAAGTGGGTGTTCCTAAATGTCTATACTAATAATAGCAATTAGCCTGGCCTGGGTAGAGAAAGAGACAACCTTGAACAGACCACAAGAGAGACACAGTACAGACAACATGGTAACCAGTTTGTCATTGTAACACTGCAACAAGTAGTCCAGAAGGTAGTGTTCTAGTTGTGCAATGCTTTTGCATTGGTAACCTTTTATACACAATATCAGAATTATGCTGCTTTTGACAAACCCATGGATTGAAAGCAGAATAATGTTTTACAGGTATTTTGCCTCCAGACGACTTTAGCTTGAAGAGGCAGGGCACAGGGATGAAAAACACAAAGGGAGTGCTGGTATACTGCATCTGCATAGACAACATCCTGAAGAAAAAAGGCTAGACAAACTCTACATCTGTCTTACAATACACTCTGTGAAACTGATCATACAGGCGTTTGATTTAGGTGGCAGAGGTATGCCTCTGGTTAGACATAAATTATATGTTCAGACTTCACATAGCTGAGCGTCTTTCAGGCTGCCCATAGTTCAGGCATCAGAGACCTGAGCTATCCCTCAAGTAACAATGCTCCATCTCCAAAAGACACAAACCACAGCCCATCATTTCTGCTCTACTTCTTCTAAAATTTGCCACTAGCCCTTTGTTTCATGCCTGAGGGCACCCACTAACTATAGTGAAAACCTATACATGCAAGATATGAGTTGAGCTGAGTTATTATAAAATGCAACAAATGCCCTAAAGCATCTTGGCGCTGAACTATCAGAAAAGTTATGAAGATAATCAATAAAATATGAGACTTTTAAGAGCCTTCCTAAATGCAGAAAGTTTTTCTATTTTGTGCAGGCTAAGACTGAGTGCATGCCAAATAAAGAAAGCAACAAAAGAGAAGAAACATCCTCCTCTACCCACCCATCTAATGTTTTTTAAAACAAGGGACTGATAGCAAGAGGGAAGAGACAAAATGAAGGTATCACTTAAACTTGGAAGTAAGCATATAAGCAGCATTGTGCCTGTTTCATGATAGGCTCTGTGAGCAAAGCAGAGCATCTTGTAATGGAACCTTCTGGATACTGTCAACCAGTGCAGTTTATGATGAGCCTCAGAGAACCTATCAAATTTCCTGAAAATTCATTACAAGTCACCCTACCATATTCTGGACACATTGACGCTTGTAAGTAGCTGGTTAAGGAAGACCAACGCAGCAAGCACTGGCATAGTTCAATCTATACATTTTGATGATGGTAACATTAAAAACACAAACCTTTAGTGGTACGGAATCAACAGAAGATTTTTCTTCAAGATCCATTCCATTCTGAAGGAATCTTGCATTGTGCTTTTAATTGAACTTAAAGAGTGGTGAAGTACCCTCCTGTGTTTTGTAGATGTGGTGGGATGCAATCTTTATGTCTTTCATCCTTGTCGATCTATCCCCAGGCACTTTAAGTATCCCACCATGGCCCCCCCCATTACAAATTGCATGCACTGGCAGGGTTCAAACTCTGCATCAATAATTACCAACACCAGCAATCAAGTTGTACTTGTATAGTGTGGATAATTCCCACAGAGGGTGTCCAGGCGCTGTGCTGTAGGTATCAGTCGAAGAGCCAGGTATTGAGTCCCCTCCTGAAGTGGGTCAGTGAGGGTGCGGTGTGGAGGTGAAGGGGGAGGGCGTACCAGGCTTTGGTGGCGAGGTGGTAGAAGGAGCGTCCTCCGGAATGTCGGATATGTGGCATCTGTGCGAGGGGGAGATGTGCAGAGTGGAGATTCTTTGCTGGTCTGTGGAGGTGAAGGCGATGGTTCATGTAGGCTGGTCCTTGGTCATGGAGGGCTTTGTAGGCATGAGTCAGAAGCTTGAAATGGCATCTCTTATGGACGGGGAGCCAGTGGAGGTCCTTCAGGTGCTGGGTGATGTGTGTACTCTTGGGCAGGTTGAGGATTTTTCTGACTGCTGCATTCTCGATTGTCTGTAGTCTTCACATGAGTTTGGTGGTGGTGCCTGCATAGATGGCGTTGCCGTAGTCCGTACATCTTGAGGTAACAATCCACTAGTTCCGTGCAATTAAGAGTTAAACCCCACGGAATGGGGAACTATTGTGTAGACTCAGATTTATCTGGAAGTATTCCGTATTGTATTCCTTTTCCTTGAGGTTTAACGCACATACGCACATATTTGCCACTTGCTTTGAGCCGGTGCTAAAAGTGTGTATGGGACTGTGGTGAAAGTATAGAGGGGACTGTTGTAAGGTGGGATGGAGGGTTGGTGAAGAAAGGAGTGGAGAATTTTGGCTGGCGGGGGAGGTGCATATAGTGAGTGCTTGTGTGATGTTTAGGAAGGGGCCTTGGAAGGGGTCAGAGCTACAATGCAGCCTTTTCCTGCATTGAGTTTACCTGCTGGATTTTCTGGTCAGTAAATCAGGTTAATTGTTCCTGCACTCAGTAAATTTGGGTGCAGGAACCCTGGACCTCATATAATTGTATGGAACGGAATTTCTGATCAGGGTCCATGCCTTTTATGGTCACTTGCAGGTGGGCTGATTTGGCAGAGACAGCCCAACACCATAAGGCATGAGAAGCAATGAAAAAATAAACACAACTTCCTCTATCAGTAAATGGCTTTTGGATGTTCTCATTGGTTAAAGTGAGCGGGGTCCATTTGGAACTACATTCCCACTCTTTTTAAATTATTAAAATAACAATTTCCATACTGAGAAAAAATATCAACCATTCTAAAACAGATAATGGGGCCCTTCAAGTGCCTCTGGCTGATAGAAAGATAGGGGTGTCTCCTGTTCAATAAAGCCAAGGGAGAGGCAGATGGCCAAAGAAGAAACAAGCCTTCTAGACAAGGTGCCTGTTACCTGAAAGAAATGTAAATGTGTGCAATTGGTTAATATGCAAATCTAAAGGCTGCTTGGGAGTCAGTATAAGCCTTTTAATTCGATGGAGTCATTTGAGGCTTCACGGTGACAAGGGTTTATTCTTTTTTAGAGGTTGGGTAATGGTGTTATCAGTTGTGTTCTGGACTGATTTCTTTTAATGGAAACTTACAAAAAGAAGGTTTGCCCTCAGTACAGTCGGATTGGATATTAGTAAAATATATCTTTTTAACACCCGTAGAGGCAGATTTACTAATAACCTGCGCCTGGGAACAAAAGTAACGCAAACAGGTGTAAACTGTTGAATTGGCAGGCTATAACTTGGAGAAACGTTTTGATGTGTCCTAACATTTCCAACTTTGCATGTGTGCTGCATTGTACAGCACACATACAAAGCGGAAAAAGGGCTAATTTCCTTGTGGATATTGTTTCCGGTGCAAATCCTATGCTTGAGAGCACACACACTCTTGCGTTATGACACAAGGATGCATGCATTGGTGCATATCAGCCTAAACTATGCCAGCACAGGGAGAGAAGAAAACAGCACCATTTTGTAGTAGATATAGTGCTGTTCTGCTCTCCCTCTTTTATTTAACACAGCTCAGCAACTTTGGCTGCTGCGCTGCATTGCATGAAAAGTTAGTAGATCTGCCCCTAAATCTCTTTGCACGTCTGTCGGCAGCTTTTCTTATACTGTGTATAATACAAATGTAAAATAATGACTTGCATATTCACAGTGCTTTTAGTCACAGACTGGGACCTTGAAGCACTATAAGTATATGCCAATAATCTACCTGTGGCCCGACCAAGATTTAATTGTGTGACTATCTGCTTACACACCCATACATCTGCAGTCAACTCATTAACCCATTGAGCTTTCATAACAAAAAGAATGTATTTTCTCCAATTATTATTGGGTTTTTTCTCATTTATTATTCATTTTTCATTTAAGGTGTGTGCTTTACATTTTATATGTATTTACCTGAAGATGAAAGTCAACAAAACAGTTGCAGAATATGTTGTTCTTTCTTTCTTAACCACATTGCCGAAATTGCACTCAGGATTAGAGTTTCCATAGATTTGTTAGGCACCTCAACCTCTGGATGACCAAGGAAATACTTTTTTGAGGCTTTCACTGAGGCAAATCTCCAGCACCGCCCAGTACATATCAGCTAAAGAACTGTATGTGTCCTGTAAGCTGCTGCAGCCTAGGCTAAAACTATGGACATCAATTAACTAAAATGCCTGGGATAGTGGAAGTGACATCACATGCCCTTTGACCTATTAATGATATTACAGGAACTTCTATCACATGATCCTTGACCTGATCATATTACAGAAAGTAGCATTATGTGAAATTTAACTTGCTAATAGTGTGTGGTGACACTGTGTTCTGAGATGGTGCATTGTAACACAATTCTGGCCAGTTGTTAAAGGAGGTAAAGTATAAAGCATGACAGGTGACATACTCTCAAGTTACCATGATTAGAGAGGTATGACAACCCTTATTTTGCTAAAACTTTACCATAAATTTTAGTCAAAAAGTATTTTTTCTGGGTGCGACCCTCAAATGGTCATCACTCAGTCTAATTATTTTCAATAGTAAATTTATAATTAGACCAACACTTCAATGTCCCAGAAATCCTCTTTATAGATTGAAAAGCATGCTGTGCCCAGTTATGGAAATGTGCAATGCAATACAACACAATCTTGGCATTTGCTCAGATTACAAACATTTGCAAAATGCAATGCACTAAGCACATGACAGCCAATGACATATATGTGGCATGCTTGACACAATTCATTGAGCAATTATTTTGAAACAGTGAGCCTAGTTCGATTCATAACAATTTGAAATGCTGTAATGGAATTCCTCTTCACATGGTATGTAGTTTAATTAAAAAATGTATAATGCAGCTCCCTAGGCACAACATACTGCCAAGTTACCCTCATTTATTTCCTTATTTTGGTCCACACAAAAATAATATTCATCTAGTGCATTTCTTTAATAATTTATACATTCACCTAGATTTAATTTTAATAGGAACCATAATTTAAGCAGACAGGTGGAGAGCTATGCATAGAGTGTAGTTAGATGAAATGCACAAGGCAGTGTTGAGTCCCTTGAAGAAATAAGGGAGCCTTATGCTGGTACAGTTCTAAACAAGACAGCATGCCAGCCGGCACCCAGTTTTAATTATGAAACGCACGAGATTCTGTCTATTTTTAAAGCAATAATGCAGGTAATGCATTATTAACATTACGATGCCCTAAATATATGACAGTACTTAGCATACAAAATAATGTGCAATATTGTGTGCTCAAAGCATACACTAAGCAACGCAGTGTGGCATATTAAACCCAGTTTGAACGCATCTACAATATACAGGTCCAAGCACACGTTACATGCTGCCCATTTACTATAACTTCAAAATTCAGTGCATAATAAATCAAATTTACAGTGGCCCTCTTTGTGCATGTCAAACACTAATTTTACTATCATTTTAACTCTTTTCGAAAAAACAATGTTTTACTGCTAGCATCCAATCCAATGCATTTCAAACACTAAGTTCAAGAAGTTCAAGGTGTAACCAGAAAACTCGTTAGATTGTCCACAGTGTGAAGGCCATGAATATTCCCCAGTTTTGATATTTGCACAAAGCAGTCTCGCAAGCACATCATGTGCTTAGGATACAAAAACTGCTCGTTTTTCTCATGAGTACCATGCTGCATGCCCCAAACCCATTTCACGGTACAAAATGAAAACGAACAATGCACTGTCCTTTGACACACCGTGTCGAGCAGATAAAAAATGCACTATGCGATGTCCAGCTTTCAGGCCTATTACAACTCACTCACAATCCTCCATTTTCCTGAAACCATGCGGTAGTATGTCATGAAGTAAATATTTTTGCTTTGCATTGTGGTATATGTAGTCCTGCCTATACCATTATACACATCTACAAGTAGCATATTGCTTGTAAAAACCTATGGATTGGATGAGCTATTCACATGAAACCTTGGAGAAGAGCTTTTTGTAGTGTTATAAATATTGCCCTGCATTCCTTACCAAAAGAACATTATGCATTTCCAGGTTATTTTGATCATTTTAAAAATAATTCCTACCATTCCAAACTCCCCAAACCCATGTATGGCTACAAAAGGAGGCATTAGAATGACTGAAGAAGGGTGACTATGACTAGTGCAGCAGTTGTAGTGGCACCTGGGACCAGGGGCACGAGGTGCCTATTGAATTGGTCTCCAATTATGGCTGTTTTTAAAAATGAAGACATGGGGCAGTGCGGCCCATTTTTATTTTCCTTTTGTTAGTGCTTCGCCCGAAACACAAAAAAAGTAACAAGAGGAATGAAGAGATGAAGCAAACTGCTGCCTGAGAGAACTACGGGAAATAGGGAAACTAAAAGGAGAAGCAGAAGAGGTTTGAGTGGGAGCAGAGTGTTAGTTGGTGAAACAATCCAGGGAATGTTCCATGAACCAGACCTGTGCACTTCTCTTTCAAATGCATGCTCTGGTTGGAACAGCAGAGCTCTGAGAACTGTCACAGTGCTCTGCTGCTGATTTAAGCATGCACTTGAAATGTAGGGATGCTTTGGAGTGCAGATCGCCGTGACGAGAGTCACAGGGGAAGCTGCTTGTTGTACTTGCGTTTCTAGAACAGAACCTTTATGTCAAGGTTCTGTTCTGATTGTTATGTTTTGAATGGGGAGGGCAGTTGGTTGAGAGGCTGGCAAGGGAAGGTCACGTCTCTTAGTGGGCTGATTAAAGAAGATCTTACCTGTTCCAGTCAGGGGCGTTCCTACCATTAGGCAAGACTAGGTGGCCGCCTAGGGCGGCAAAAGGGGGAGGGCGGCAAAAAACATGAGTTTGGGAATCCCCTTGAACGGCCTTCGACCTCGAAAGCGCATTGGGTAGCGCCTTCTACAATTCGACGTGACGACGTCATGTTCGGTGCCACGGGCGGGGGCCCTGCGTGCCGATTTCCGACTTCCGATTCGCTCTCGACCAGATCGGAGTCGGACCTCTGTCTGTGCTCGCACGGTCGCACCCTGTGCTGACCCCAAGGTGCCTGCCCGCTTCTAGGAGCATCTGTTCTTCTGAGAGGTAATGGGGAATATGGGTGTAAATAATGTAACTTATCATTAGGGGTGCATTTGTAGCGACCAAAACAGACATCGTTTGTTCTATTTTTAGCAACCACCTCTTGATGGACCAAAATGCATTGTGGCAAAATCATGGAGCTTACCTCACAATGACCATGGAAAATGTTCGCCATTGACCAGCACTGTATATATGTTGATTCTGATTTGAATTTCATGTCGACAAAAGTTGAAGATTTCGTCAAAATATTTGAATATAGTGAATTTATATTTTGAATGAATCGGGCAATAATACATTTGCTTAAATTTTCATGAACTAATGACCGTGTGGTTCACAAATTCATGAAGTCTGTATTGTCTCTCCTCATAAACTCACTTTTTCAAAGACACCTGATCTTCCTGATGCTCCACTGAACCTGTATGTGAGTGATACCAGTCAAAAACCTGCTTTGGGGCTCCCAAACACCATCCCTTTTTTTTCTGACGTTCAATGAAGTTTCTGTCCTGCTCGCTCTTCCTATGTAGGTGCATACCAGAAGGGACTGTTGGGAAATTGCTCATTCAGCTTGCCAAATTAAATACAATGTCTTGGTTGGTTGCATCACTACATAAGCCCTTGCATTCTACCAGTTAGAGCCTGATAAAAGGTATATAGAATCTTAGGATGCGAGGATGACTAGTTTGTTCTGCTGGTTGGTAAACAAATACAAGTCTCTCTTTGGAAGGAGAATGGGTTAATTTGTTGGGAAGGGGGCAGCGAGCGAGCGAAAAAGAAAGTGGGTGCGACTGGGTTGTGCCCATGGGTGGCAGTGCAGTTGCCAACTAGATGTGAAGTGGAGGAAGTCTCTTTGCTTGAAAAGGATGGTTATGGTGTAAATTCCTAGAGGCTTTGGGATTGAATGGGTTGTGGCTGCAGACTGTATTGGGGTTGAGAATTTAGAGACTGGGCAAACTTGTATGGATTCTCGAGACACATCTTGAGGATGAAGAAGGAAGGTGACTTCAAGATCTGATGTCAATGGTTTTCTGGCAGTATGCCACCATCCAGTCTTTCTTCCATCACACTATCATTGATGCTGCAAAAGCCTGCTGTGCATTTAGGATGATGAGTGAAGAACTGTAGGAATCCATTTTAAGAATGCTCTTTTATGAGAGATTACATTATCACTTTCCCACCTCATTGGGTTGTGTCCAAGGTTCTAGTTTATGATGTGGCGACCCAAGGCATCACCTTAACAGGCGTTTGGTAATTGCTACCCAGGTGGTGGATAATGATCCAGTCTTGTATGCCTGACCAGTGAGGTTGACGTTTCAGACTGGTTCTGTCTTCTTTTTTTTTAACCTGTGATGTTCTATTACTTGGCCAGGATGAGCGTTTATCATTGGTGGTGATGTCTGAAACCAGTCACAAGACACCCCATACTCAAAAAGATTGAAGTGCATCTAGTGATTGTGTGTGTCATGTGTATGTCTTCAGGCAAAACAATTTGTATGGTCACTCTAGATTTCCACCCTCTGTCCCAGCTATACAGATCACCTAGTTGATAGTGGGCATTATGTGTTCTGCTTCATTCGTTAGCTGCGGGTACCTGGGTGAGAGGCACTGGTGTTGTATCCTGAGAAATTTCAGGTCTTACGAAAGATCAGTTGGCCAATTGTCCGTTCAGTGCTTGAAAGAGTTCGTAGGTGGCCATAATTTTTTTCTGGCTTGGGGATCATTTCATTGGCTGAGACTGGATGACGTTTAATTAGTCTAGTTATCGATTAGTTCAAGGAGGCTGCAGGAATTGGCACTGGTCCTTGTCCACCCGATGGTCAGGATGTGCTCTGGTGACACCTGCTATCCCTGGCAGCACTTCCTGGATCTAGTTCTAGAAGACTTCAGCAACACTGGGGATGCAGAAACGTTGGCATTTGTGTCACCTAATGGCAACTTGAGTTGAGAATATTGTCATGTACCAAGAATCTAGATCTAGCAGAAGCTACTGAGATCCAGAATTGAAGTAAATCTTTGAGAACTATCTCTACCTGTTGACTTTAGCCACAAGATCATCTACTGTGGTGGTGTCGCAGCACTATTTTTTTGATTGCTTGGTTAGCGAGGTTTATATCTAATGCATTAATTCTTCTAGCCTGGATGACGGGGAGAGAGTGATGATAGTAAAAGGGAGGGGGCAGCATTTTTTAACTCTCGCCTAGGCCGGCAAAACACCTAGAAACGGCCCTGCTGTTCCTGCTCATGTCTGTGGCTTCATTTACAACACTTTTTTGGTGACGATTTGACAACAGCCTCTGGTCTTCAGCCCACCAGTGCCGTGACGGAGAGAACCTGGCGTGCGAAGGATTAAAGCAGCGTTTCTGACCTTGTGGAAGAAGCTTGTATCACCGGATGTTCAAAGGGTGTGTGGATTCAAACGTTTGCAAGGTACTGTTCTGTTTAATTTATTGATTTCTGGGCGACGCCGGAGTTACGTCATCCTTCCTCGTGACGTTGGTGCAAATGCGGTCCCCTGCACGTGTCAGCGTGTCCTTGGAAACCGATTCAGACTCTATTTGAAGCCTGGAACTGTGTGGCGTGCAGCTGACTTCCCGTGTAAGGCTGGCTCTGGGGGTCCCAAGAAGTGAGCTGCTTCCCCGGCCGAAGTGCGGTTTGTGCAGACCCCGGCATGTTGCGATACACGCTTCCGGCCATCTGGTAAAAACAAGCACGTCTACGCGGTGACGTGCACACCCTCTGTTTTGCATAAAAGGCAATCGGCACGTTGTGGATACACGCTTCTGGCCATCTGTTGAAAAGAAGCACGTCTAAGCGGTGACGTCCACACCCTCTGTTTTGCATAAAAGGTAATTTGGCGAATCTCCTCCTGTCTATGTCTCGGGATCTCAGTTGTTGACAGGCATGTCTATGCGGTGACGTGCACACCCTCCATTTAACGTTAAAGGCATTTTTTTTTGTTTCTTTGCAAGTGTCGACTGGAAAACTGAGCGCGGTGATGCGCTCACGTTTTCACTCAATTTTGTGATGTTCTGAAGTGAAAGACTTGATTTTCCACCCCTTCTGTCAGAATTTACTATTGTTTCACTACGTGGGAAGGGTCACCCTAAGCTCGTACGTGCCCACGTTTGCCAATTATATATATATAGCAATATATATTTGTTTGTTTTTGGTCTTTCTACTCCTCAGTACTTTAAACATGGAGCAAGCTTCTATCGCTGCGCCGCCTCCGTTTCTCCAGCTTCGAGGGACACCATCTATTCAGTGGGAGGACTGGATCGATATGTTCGAGAATTACCTGATAGCCCTGGATAGTGAGGAGTTCACTTCTGCGAAGGAAGAAAGCTATACTTTTAAATTGTTTGGGTGCAGAAGCTCAAAGGGTGTTTAAATTTTTGCCACCTGCATTGGACAATGGGGCAAGGATCTCCGATGTGTTTTTAGAAGCTAAGTGTAGATTGAACATTAGGTTTGCAAAAGAAACAAATGTTGTTATGGCTAGGTACAAATTCTACACACAACCACAGAGTGTGGGCGAGACAATTGATGAATTTTTGTCCAGATTGAGGGAATTATCCGTGAAGTGCCAATTTGGTGGTATGGGGATGAGATGATTAGAGATCAACTCATGGTACAGTGTAAGAGCTGCAAGATCCAAGAACGACTTTGGGCGGCTAAAAATTCTTCTCTAAAGGATGCTATTAGTACGGCGAAGGTTGTGGAGAAGTCAGAATTTTTTTTTCTTTTTTTCAAACGTATGTTTATTGGCATTTTGTTAAGTAAACAGTGCTTGCTTTACAACAACCGGAGTATCCGTATCACAAAGTACAATACATAATGTCACGAGAAGGAACAAGGCTGAAGACGCTAGATCGGACAGCTCTATGCCAACCTGTGAAGAAAGTCTATAGTGATCAATACAGTTTCTGACCATTTGTGGGCACAGCGTGTCTTGTTCCCCGAGATGTGATGCCCCAGTCCATTCCGTCGTGACAGAATTACACTCCACCCTTCCAACCGGGAAGGTACTTCAAACAGGAAAGCAATATCAAAAGAGAGTAAAACAAAAGCCCCCTGAACCCTCCCCCCTCCCAACAACAAGGTATGTGGTGGCGACCTTACATATGAAGGCTGGATTAACGACTGGACACGAGCGTAGTATGTTAGAATTGGAAAAGATGCATATCCCTAACCGACGGTGGGCAAACTGCCAGTGGCAGGCCTCGCGTAAGGAAGGCGACCAGAGGACCCCACTTATATTCAAAGCTTTTATAGTCGTTGCGGAAGATGTCCACCATTCTTTCTAGACAGAGGAGTTTCCAAAGTCGCGAGTGCCATACTGAGAGGGAAGGAGCTGCCTTCCTCTTCCACGCTGCTGCAATTGTTACCTTCGCAGCACCTATACACATGATAGCTTTGTCAGCCCTGGTCTGGTGTTCGAGGGCGGGATCACGAATACCTAAAAGGACTCCCTCCATGGAGGTCGGTATGGGGTATCCCAGCATGGCTTTGATTTGTGCTAAGATTTCTTCCCAAAATGGACGTATGGTGGGGCAATCCCACCAGATATGCTGGAAGTCCCCAAGTAACCCACAGCCCCTCCAGCATCTATCTGTCGTGTTTGGAAAGATTCGCTTGAGTTTGGCAGGGTGTAGGTACCAGTCCATCAGAGTTTTTAAGTGAGCTTCCCTAAGCTCTAGGGAGTGATTGAATTTCGAGATGTCGGACCAGAGTGCCTTCCATTCCCTTTCTGATATGTCCCGCTGCAACACCCCCTTCCACATGGACAGGTATCTCGGGCGAGCCGTGTGTGTGGTGGAGAGCAGATAATTGTAGAGAAAGGAAATCACCCCCTTCATTGATCCCACTGTTCTCACATATTTTTCAAAGCCTGTTTTCTCCCTTGTAGCCTTGTCACGTATGTGGGAGGTGAGTGCCCAATGTCTAAGTTGAAGG
This sequence comes from Calotriton arnoldi, assembly GCA_963921515.1. Lineage (NCBI taxonomy): Eukaryota > Metazoa > Chordata > Amphibia > Caudata > Salamandridae > Calotriton > Calotriton arnoldi. Next base: position 148,661 of record CAWUFW010019050.1, on the reverse strand, counting down.
TAGTGGAAGTGTTCTTCTGGGGTTAACTGGAATTCCCTTCTGCAACTATCGAAGGTGAGGATGTCATGGTTATGGAACAAATGATCAAGCATAAGGCAACCTCCCTCTCTCCAGGCGTCAAAGGGGCCTTCGTGCAGGGCTGGTGGAAAGGCCGGGTTAAAGTGGATCGGGGTGTATGGGGAAGGGAACGTGGTCCAACCCTCACCTCCTGACACCGAGTCCCACACCCTCAGAACAGTGCGTGTAGGGGTGCTAATGTACACATTTGCCGGGCGCTCCTTCTTGGGTTTCCAGATTAAATCCCAAACCGTCCTCCGCGCCACTCCCCTGTCCATATGGAGCCAGTGCTTCTCTGATTCTCTTTTAAACTATTCTGTCACTATCCGCAATTGAGCAGCTTTATAGTATAAGCCTATGTCTGGCAACCCCACTCCCCCCTCCGCTCTGGGGCGCCTCAGTATGGAGAAGGATAGTCAGGCTCGCCCTCCTTGCCATATGAACTGTGTGAGCATGGATTTGATTTTAGGTAGAAAGGTCGTATCTAAATCAATGGGCAGGGCCTGAAAAAGGTATAACAGTTTGGGCAACAGTGTCATTTTAACAGCGTGGATGCGGCCGAGCCAGGAAATGAATAGGGGCTTCCACCGCTTGAGGTCATTCTGAAGTTGGAGAAGGGCGGCCGGAAAGATGGCTTTATAGAGTCCTTCCACTCGGGGTGTCAGCTGAATCCCCAGGTATTGAAGGGAGCGGCTGGTTCACTGTAAGGAGGATTGGGATTGGATTGCGCATTCCTCTGCGTCAGGGAGAGTAAGATTAAGTAGATAGGATTTGTCGAGATTGACCTTGAAGCCTGCTACGACTTCGAATTTGGCTAGTTCTAATTGCAGTGCAGGAAGTGACTGTGACGGGTCTGAGAGAGTCAAGAGCACGTCATCCACAAAAAGCGATATATTGTGAGTGTCCCCACCGAAGGGAATCCCTTTAATCACCAAATTATTTCGGATGGTCATCGCTAACGGTTCAATACTCAGCGCAAACAGCAGGGGTGACAAAGGGCACCCCTGTCTAGTGCCTCTCGTAAGGGAGAAGGGGGCCGATAACACGCCATTGACCTGTACCCTGGATTTGGGTTGTGTGTAGTTAGCCGTGATCATGCGGATGAATTTGTCTGCGAAACCGAAGGATGTGAGGACGCGAAAGAGGAATGCCCAATCCACCCGATCAAAGGCCTTCTCGGCATCCAGCCCCACCAGGATCGCTGGTATCTCCCGTTTGGTGGCTTTTTCAATTAGATGTATTGTGCGTCTAATATTGTTGTGGGTCTGCCGTGCTTTTATGAAGCCAAACTGATCGGGGTGGATTAAACCTGGCATCAAGTCTTGTATCCGGTTCGCAAGAATAGTAGAATAAAGCTTCGCATCCAAATTTAGAAGTGCTATTGGGCGGTAGGAGGCACATAGATGAGGATTTTTCCTGGGCTTGGGAATGACCGTAACCACTGCCTCGGCCATCGAAGGGGTCACCTCTCCTGCCTCCGCCATCTGATTAAAAAGTTGCGTATGGTGAGGTATGAGGTCAGGGGCAAAGGTTTTATAAAAGTGGGCAGTGAGTCCATCAGGCCCGGGCGCCTTGTGGAGTTTGAGGGCTGCGATTGTCGCACCTACCTCCTCTGTAGTTATGGGGGCGGTGAGTCTGTCATTCGTGTCTTGTGAGACTCGGGGGGCGGGGGGGGAACCGCAGGGCCAAAAGGTAGCTATCCTGCAAGTCTGCCTCCCTTGGCTCCTCGGTGTAGAGTGCCCTGTAGAAGGATTCAAAGAGATCTGTCTTATCCTTATACACGTGGACTAGATCTTTATTCCCATCGTAAATGCCTCCGATGTATTCCCTCTCGCGCTTCTCTTTTAGTTGCCTGGCTAAATGTTTGCCTATTTTGTTCCCCTGAGTGTAGGAGATATGGCGTAGTTTCAAAAGCGTGTATTCTGCCCGATTGTTGTAAATTGCTATCAGCTTACCTCGCAAAGCAGTAAGGGAGCGTAGGGTCACCCTGGTGGGGTTATTCTTGTGCGCCTGCTCTGCCCATTCCAACTCCTTCTCTAGGCCCTCCCTCTCATGCGCCCTTTGTCTATTCAGGGAGGAATTAAGTTCTATACACTTCCCCCTTATAACAGCCTTGAACGCGTCCCAATTGTTACCCGGGGAGGTGTCTTTGGGCATGTTTACTTTGAAGTACTCCGTGATTGCTTCCCATAGCTCGGAGTCAGAATTTTGTATGAGAGAAATTAGCAAACTCTTGGTGGCTGGTGCCAAGGAGGGTGGTGGTGTGGCTGAAGTTGATGATAAAGGCTCTTGCAGGGTTGGCGTTATCGGGAAGAGTAAGAGTCCACAGCGGACGCAAAAGTTGCCTAGCAACATACCTAACTCTAGCAGGTGCAATAGGTGTGGGAGTACCTTTCACGGTTCTGAAGCATAAAATTGTTTTGCTATTGGGAAAGAATGCAGTCGGTGTGGTAGGAAAGAACACTATGCTCGGATGTGTAAAGAGTGGTCTAAATCCAAGGTGGCTGTGTTGGGTGGTGGAGAGTAGAGATCTTGGTGAGTGCAGAGATCGCGTTTTGAGTTTGGGCAATGATGAGGATTCGGACAAAAGGAAAACTAGACCTAAAGCTTGGTTTTCTCTGGCAGGGGTGGATGTGGAGTTTATGGTGGATACTGGTTCTAGATATACCATAATACCTAAAGATGTTTTTTACAAACCTTGGTCCCACATGGAGTTGTCTCCCAAGGATATTTGTCCTAGAGGGTATCAAGGGGAAGAAATAGAGATCCTTGGTTATTTTGTGTCCTCCATAAAGTTCAAAACACGTGAGACCCAAGGGAAAATATACATTTCAGAAAGCGGTCCACCGATCTTGGGGTGGATGCACCAGTATGATCTGTGTATTATTGTGAACCCGAGAGCAGCGGAGCACGTCATGATTGTTGGTGACAACAGTGTTGAAGAGATTCTGAGTGAGGTGAAGGACGTGTTTCGAGAGGAGTTGGGGGTCTTGGAGGGTTATGTTCACAAAATTCAGATGAAACCGGGTGCTAAACCCGTCAAGCACAAGTTGTGCAAGGTTCCCATTGTGGTGAGCGATGAAGTGAGCAGTATGTTGCGTGATATGGTGAAGCAAGGGGTGATCGAACCTGTGGAAGCCTCAAGTTGGGTTTCTCCGGTCGTGATCGCTAAGAAACCGGACGGCCGTTTGAGATTTTGTGTAGATTTGCGCAGTGTGAATCAGAATATCATCACTTACTGTTTTCCTCTTACTAATATTAACGAACTTCTCATGTTGTTGAAGGGTGGTAAGTACTTTTCAAAATTGGATTTGAAGAGTGCTTACCATCAGATTAAGCTACATAATTCTTCCAAGGATGTCACTGCATTTATAACGATGGATGGCACGTTTAGATTCACTAGGTTGCCGTTTGGGTTATCTTCGGCGTCAAGCGTCATCCAAAGGGTCATGTCTAAGGTGTTTGAGGGCTTCGACAACATCATTTTCTTTCAGGATGATGTGTTGATTTAAGGAGCAACCGTGGAACAGCACAACATGGGCCTAAAAAAAGTTTTGAAGAGGGTGATGGAAGTAAGCCTAACATTGCGAAAGGAAAAATGCATTTTTTTATGTGAGGAAATTGAGTATTTGGGGTATACCATTTCTGGGGGTGGTGTGAAACCTAAGAAGGACTTACTATCTGTTATCAGATTAGCCCCTCCACCCGAGGACAAAGACCAATTAAGGTCCTTCATGGGGCTCATCGAATACTGCGCTAAGTTTGTGGAGAATTATGCGACTAAGACAGAAGGTTTGAAAGTTTTGTTAAAAAAGGGGTGTACATTCAAAAGGGGTGATGTCCAAAGAAAATGTTTTGATATGATAAAGAAAGAGGTGTGTAAGGCAGGTATTCTTGTACCCTTCGATACGTCCTTGAGATCAGTCCTCACTGTTGATGCAAGTGCGTTGGGTGTGGGAGCTGTTTTGGCTCAGATTCATGGTAGGGTGGAGCGCACGGTAGCTTTTGCCTCAGGTTCTTTGACTGAAACAGAGAAAAAATATGCTGTCATTGAGCGTGAAGCATTGGCGGCCGCCTGGGCCACGGATTACTTCAGGACATATTTGTGGGGCATAAACTTCCTCATGAGGACTGATCACAAACCGTTATTGAAGGTGTTGACTCCAGGTGTGGCTGGAAAGGGGTCGCCCAGATTAGCAAGGTTGGCGGCTCGCCTTCAAGAGTATATGTATACCATTGAGTACATCCCTGGTTGGCGTAATGCTCAGGCTGATGCCTTGTCTCGTTTGTCGCTTGATTGGGAGCTGGTTGATGGTGATGCTGTCTGCGATATGGAAAAAGAGGATGCTGTGGCTTAGTTGGAGGATGTTGCAGGTTATGGAGTGGGTGTGTTTTCTAAGGAGGAATAGGTGCAGGAAATGGCCATTGATGAAGTGTTATGAGAGGTGTCCAGGATGGTGGTTAATGGGAACCAGAGGGAGAGTACTGTTGCGCTGGAGGTGAGGCCCTTTATTAAACTTTTGGATGAATTGTCCATTTGTGATGGCACTTTGTCGATGAGAGGGGACAGATTTGTGCCTCCGGAGAATCTAAGAAGAAAGATCATACAGTTGGCTCATGAAGGGCATTTGGGGCAGTCAAAGGTAAAAGAACATTTTTGGTGGCCTGGTGTTGATGCTCAAGTGACTGAATGGGTGGAAAGGTGTTCTGTGTGTAGAGCAAGTGAAAAACATCTAAAGGTGGGTGAGCAGGCTGTTATAGGTCATATTCAAGATCCAGGAGAGGTTTGGCATACTGTTGGTCTCTATTTTATCGGACCCCTGGCTGGTGTGAGTCAGGATCTTAGGTTCACCTTGGTGCTGGTGGATGTTTATTCGAAGTGGTTAGAGGTCATATTTTTGAGGGATATTTCTACTAAGAGTACCATTGCCAAGTTGAGGGAAGTTTTTTAGAGGGAAGGTTTTCCTTATATTTTGTTAATGGCACACAGTTAACTTCATGTGGAATGAAAGACTTTCTTGCTGTCCATGGAATTAAACACCACCGCACCACTTTCTACAATCCTCAAGATAATGGTATTAAGGAGAGGATGAACCGCATGGTGAAGGGCACTGTACAGTTGGCTTTTTAAGGCGGTTTTGATGTCTATGTTGCAGTTCAAGAGGCTGTTTGGGCGCATCGCACCACCCTCAATGTGAATCGCAACAAAGCCCCCTTTGTGATCATGAGGGGGTGTAGAGCTAGGTCAAAGTTAATTCCTGGATGGTTGGGACACACTGTGACTCCTCCTGTGAATATAGCACATTACAACGCGATGTATTACATTGCATGCTTTTACAACGCGGTCGTTACAACGACCGCGTTGTTAGTACGCGATGCATTTACATCGCAAGTCATTACAACGACTTGCAGTAGGGGGTGCACTGGACTTAGGAATAGTATTATTTACTATTCCTACTCCAGTTTGCGCAACAGTATGGAAGGTGTTGGAATCATTTCCAATGCCTCAGCGCCCCCTACAGCAAGTCGTTGTAATGACTTGCGATGTAAATGCATCGCGTACTAACAACGACCGCGTTGTAATAGTACTGCGATGTAATGACAGCGTTGTAAATGCTGTTTCCTTCCTCCTGTACCTTAGAATGAGTCCTTTTCCTCTAAGATTCAGAGTGGTGACTGGGTGAAGATTAAAGATGGTCGTTGTGGCAGGGGCTGGTTCACGTTCAGGGGTCCCTTTAAGGTTAAAGAGGTGTTCAAGGAGTATGTGGTGTTGGAGAATGGTAACAAATGGAATTGGCGCAGGGTTGCATTGTTTCAGAAAGGAGGTGAGTGTAAGGTCCCTCAAACTGAGGATGTTGAAGGCTGTAGCGGGTTTATGTTGATGGGAGGAGAAGTTCCCAGTTTGGTGCTTGATGATGGTGTTAGCGGTACCTCTGCTGCCAGTGCCAGTGTGGATAGAGTGCCGTCAGAGTCTGAAGGGGTGAGTCGGGTACGAAGGGAAAGGAAACTTCCTTCGTACTTACTTGACTACGAGGTGGGCTTAGTTTGAGCATTGCAAAGATTCGTTTTAAAAAAAAAATATTTCCCTGTTTCCTGTTCCTGTACCTCTTGTTTTAGCTCTACTTACATTGATTATTTCTTCATTTCTTTGTAAGTAGTTTCTGTTTTCTTATCTCTATCTTTCTGCTTATCGTGGGAATCCTTTGTTCTCAAATCTTTAGTTTTATGAGAAAGGGGGAAGATGTGTTGTACTTACGTTTCTAGAACAGAACCTTCATGTCAAGGTTCTGTTCTGATTGTTATGTTTTGAATGGGGAGGGCAGTTGGTTGAGAGGCTGGCAAGGGAAGGTCACGTCTCTTGGTGGGCTGATTAAAGAAGATCTTACCTGTTCCTGCTCGTGTCTGTGGCTTCATTTACAACACTGCCCTTACATTTATGTCCTTAATATAAAGAGCACCTTTTACGTGCATTACACTTACGCCTAAAACACCATGAAGCTGTAGCCAGAAGTAAACTTCTCAGTAGCAGTCAGGGCTTAGTGGTGGCGAAGCGCGACGTGGCCGAGCACTGGGGTGCCCCTGAGCCGCCCACCCCCAGGGAATGGAAGTAGGAATGGACCTCTATATGCTGGCTGAAAGAGTTACATATAAGGATGCCCCAAGAAGTTCCATAAAGTGTGGGGTCCCTGGCTCAAGCATTATGACATAGACATGGGGAGAGATGGAGATGAGTCCTCCTTTACGTAGTACCCTTGATTAATTCACATACAGAAAAAAGGAGTCTCTGACATACAGGGGTTAGGCAGTGATGGACATGCCGATACTGTACTGCATTATTGTAACACTGCATAATAATACGTTGCATCCTATGTAGCATTGTTGATGGACGTGGTGTTTTCTATCATGTACAGTTCCAGAACAATATCTAATAAAAATATATTTTTTAAAAACGCCATGCTGCTGGACTGGCAGTACAGGCACTCTCACAAAGCCAAGCTCAGAGAATCAGAGAGGCAGGTTTTCCTCCACCTAAGAACTAAGGGAACGCATGTGTTCCTCTATAAGCAGAGAAAGTGAAACTAACTCTCTTTGTGTGGATCGCACTGTCATGAAGCTTCTGTGCTGATTGGAACATTGGGTGACAGTGTACCCAATATCGAAAAGGCCCAACACCTGCCCCTAGACGTCCTGATCCAGTGCTGCAGGGCCCATTCAGATCTTTTCCCCACGGCAGAATCATCTGCACAACTGCTGCTCCTGTTCTTTTTTTTCTTTTCTTTTTTTTATTGAAATCCAAAGCAGCGAGATACATATAAATATCCATCTTTGATTATTACAAGCGATAACAGAAGACATGGTCCTACATACATATAGCATTCCCTCAGAATAACTCAAAAAATGACAAATTTCATATATCCATAACACATTATCCCGCCATATAATCCCTCAAAGCCCCCAAACCTGTAGGCCCAACTTTCTTTTTCTAGGTCCTTTAACAGAATATAAACTATATTCCATATTAAAAATATTAAGCAGCTTGGCCCGCCACATTTCAAAAGAAGGAACCTCTTGTTGCAGCCAGAAGGAAGCTATTGATATCCGTGCCACCGCCGTGGCTATAAAGATTAAATAACGAAATTTATACATTGGTTTCCCCTGACGCAGTTCTTCCCCAATTCCTAACAACATCATAGATTTAGAAATTTTAATAGGGGCCCCCGTAATTTCTGATAAAAATATTTCTATAGATCCTACCAAGGAGTTTAGAAAAGTGCATACATAAAAAACATGAAGAATATCTGCATTATCCGCTCCACACCGAAAACATTTTCCATCATTCAGGCCCCCCCACTTCATCATCTTGGCAGGAGTATGGTACAGATTAAATAGCGTCTTATAATGTTGACTTTTTAAATTAGCTGCCATTAGGATCCTCCCAGACAAATCAATCGATTTCTCCAATGAGATTGCGGGATTTCCCAGCCAGGTTCCCCATTTAATATTGTACTTCTCTAAATCGTCTATTCTACCCTCTAACAGTATTTTGTATATTGAGCCAATATTGCCCTGTCGTCTAATAGCTTCTACAATTTTATAAGTTGTAATACTAATTGGATGTTTTCCTAAAAAGTCCCTTATTTGCAGAAACGTAAAAAATTGGGTTGTAGATAAATGATATTTATCCACCAACTCTGAAAATGAAAATAATATCCCATCCGCCAGATACAAATCGCTGAGTCGAATAATGCCCTTCACCCTCCAGATGGCAGCCACATGATCCCAGAAGATCGATGGTAGCAATCAAGTTGCATCCGTAGGTGTATAGACAGAGAGTACGGGGATCTTAAAACTACTCCGAGTAGCGTTCCAGATTTTAAACACAGCATTTAACACTTTAAAACGGGTTCTTTTAAAATAGCTGCCATCCAACCTTTTAAACAAAAAATGCTTCACCTCAGGGCCCAAAATCATCTGGTAGATTGAAGGAGCTTTAGCTGCATTGCTAACCTCTTCCCCAGTCAACAAAATACGTACATTAACCAAAATACAAGCATAATAATAAAAAGCAAAATCAGGTACCGACCACCCTCCTCTTTCTCGAGAGAGGGTCATAAATCGAGCAGCTCTTCGCGGTTTCCCTGGAGCCCACATATACCTGGCACATAGTGATTGTAGGTGTTGGATTTGTTTACCTGATACATCCAAAGGCACTGCCCTAAAGAAATACATAACCCTAGGCAGAACATTCATCTTCAGTACATTGGCTCTGCCTACTAATGAAAGATGCAAATTTTCCCACCTCTCGAGTGACCTTTTTATTCCCGCCATAATATCGCCCCAATTGACCTCTACAATCTCTTTTGCCGAGGTGCGTATCTTAATGCCCAAATATGTGGCTTCGCTAACCACTCTAGGATCATTGCCCATTATTTGACTTGTACATAAAATTTGGGTTTTGGATGTATTCAATTTATACCCTGATGCTACCCCGAATTTCTGCGCTAGATGTTCTATTTCAGGTACTGCAAGGTCTGGATTGGAGGTTACGATCGCAATATCATCGGCGTACGCCAGTACACAAAAATGATCTTGTCGTACAGTAAAGGGTGTAATCTTTTTACTCCGTTCTAACTTAATAATAAAGGGATTAATATAAAGCGCAAACAAAAGGGGTGAACACGGGCAACCTTGTCGTGTGCCTCTAGTAATCACGATAGTCTCAGAAAAACGTCCCATGGAACAAATTTTAGCCGTGGGGAGGTGATATAGGGCCTGCAAAGCTTGAATGTATCCCTGCCCAAACCCCATTTGTTGTAGGCCCCCCCATAAAAAGTTCCAAGACACACGGTCGAATGCTTTTTCAGCATCGAGTAAGACCAGCCCTAATTCTCTAGATTGTACCTGTGCTATTTCAAAAAGAGTCACTACTCTCCTCACATGGTCTACCGTCCCCCTTCCTGGTATAAAACCATGTTGTTTTAAAGATACTAAGGGTGTTATAACTTTTGACAGCCGTGTAGCCAACATTTTTGCATACATTTTGCCGTCACAGTTAAAAGAGAAATTGGACAGTAGGATCCAGGTAACTCAGACGGCTTCCCCTTTTTCTTAAAAATACAGATATTGGCCTCAGCCCAGGATCGCGGTATCTCCCCTTTTTGTGCTGTTTGAAACACCTTAAGCATATCGGACTTAACATCTTGGAAAAAGGTCTTATAAATTTCCAGCGGAAGTTTATCCGGTCCTGCAGCTTTCCCTATTGTAAGAGTATTGATGGCTTGTTCTAATTCATCTAACGTAATAGGCTGATCTAGCATCTCGGCGCCCGCCTGTTCCAATTGGCCCCACAATGAGGCTGGGAGTCCTAGATCCATCAAAGAACACCCATTATCTTGCCCTGTATACAATTCTGTATAAAAAACAAAAAAGACCTTGAGGATTTCCTGAGGGTCAAACACCATAACCCCAGCCACATTTTTAATCCCAGTTATTCTTTGTTCAGCCTCCTTTATGCGTAACTTCTGGGCTAAACACCGTCCAGTAACCTCCCCATATTCATGGCACTCTTTGTTATAGGTTTGATATTTTATGGCAATTTCTTTACTCCATTCCAGATTTATTTTAGCCTTACACCTAGCTAAGTTAGTCTGTAACGCTGCAGTATTATGTCCTGCAGCTAGCCCATTAGCCAATTCCTCTTCAGCAGTCTTACGTTCATTATACAATACCTGCAGTGCCTGCTTAGCTAGTTTTTGTTTATAAAACCCATAGCTCTGAGTTTCCCCTCTAAACCCGGCTTTGAATGTGTCCCAAATAACCCCCCAAGACGCAGAGTGCCGATTAATCTGAAAGAATTCCTTTATCCAAACCTTCATATGCTCAATAAAAATATCATCCAGCAAATGCTTTCTATCAAAAGTGAAAGCTCTCAGTGCTACACACCCCCCAAGTGCCGGAATTTCTACTACCACTGGTGCATGATCCGATGTAACCCTTGGATACACACAAATTTTAAGCCCTGTAAATAATAGCGAAGATAAAAAAAAAAAAATCAAGACGTACAAGCCTATTGTGTGGGTGCGAATAGAATGTATATCCTGGGTCTTGCCTATGCAAATTACTCCAGGCATCCATCAACCCATGGTCAGCTAACAGTTGACATAGGGCCTTACATACCCTGGGCTTCCTGCCTTTGTAGTTCTGTCCACAAAATTGGAGATCCCCATAAGTCATATTTATATTGAAGTCAACACAGAGCAATAACGGAGTGGGCCATGTAGCAAGCTCGCCATTTAAATATTCCAATATCGGGGCTTCGTCAAAGTTAGAGCCATATACTGTACATAGAGTAAATGTTACTTCCCCTACCCTGCATGCCACAATGGCCCACCGTCCATGTGCATCAACCGATATACGTCCCGTTGTTTGGATGGAGGGTCTCGCTAAAATCGCCACCCCTCTGATCATATTTGACTGCCGTGAGGCTGCCAATACTACATACCCTAATTCTGAAAGAATCCTCCGTTTCCCCCACGGGATGTGCGTCTCCTGCAGACACACTACGTCTGGCTGGATCACCCGTAGCTCTGTAGCCACCCTCTGCCTCTTATAATAGTTATTTAACCCACACACATTCAGTGTACATATTCGAAGGCCTATCTTAGCCATATATTCCGCATTAATATTATCGCTTGTTCAGAGCCATACATAAATGTTCTCAAACCTCTACACCTTTCTTTGCTGCTATGGATCATTTTCCTTTTTTTACCCCCACCATCCCCCTTCCTCCCACCCCTACCCCTACCCTTCCCCCCACAACCCCCCCGCCCACCCCCCACCCTACCCCTTCATCGAGGCTTTAGGACTACTAGTCCTAGCGATGACATGCTCCCACCACCCAAAAAAGTGCCTCCCACAACCGTGTGATACCCCATGTGTATTAACCAGTCCATAACTTCTCCAATTAAGCACGTGGTATAGGGCTAAAAAAAAAAAAAAAAAAAAACATAGCAACTCAAAAACATTCCAAAATTCCCTACTTATTTTTCCCCCCTATACACATATAAAACAGTAATACTCATGGGGTATAATACATCATAAGCAGAGAATAATTAAAAACATAAACAGATAGGCTCCATAAAGACTCTGATAGATAAAGCTATTAGGCCCACTATGCAAGCCCAATATCCCCTTTGACCAGATTATCGACTTTGACTCTTTAAGAGACTGCAGAAATTCTTTCGCTAAAATCTCAGACGTAAAAAACCTGGTATTCTCTTTATATATAATTTTCAGCTTAGCTGGATTAAATAGAAAGGCTTGGGCCCCTTTAGCTTGGAATGGTACAATAAGTTGGCGAAGTTGCCAGCGCTTCTCTACCGTCTGATGACAGTAGTCTGGCCTGACGAAAAACTCCACCCCCTTCCCAGCTCTTTTTCTATCAGGCCGTGCCAAATCAAATACAGCTTCACGTGCCAAAAAGTTATTAAGCGATATCAATATGGCCCTAGGCTTAGTCGCTGCTGCAGTTTGACCAGGCCGGGCCCGAATGGCAAAGGGGAAACGATGTGCCCTCTGCACCTCTCTCTGCCAGTCCCATTGGGAGAGCTCAGGGAACGCCTGCGTAAATAGTTCAATGATGAATTTGCGTGGATCCTGTCCTTCCAGGCCCTCCGGAATTTGAAGGACTCTCAAATTATTTCGCCGAGCCCGATTCTCTAAATCAGTGAGTTTCCACAACATGCTGTCCTTCCCTGTTCGCAGGGTCTCGGTCAGCATTTTTTGTGCTGCCAGCTCATCCTCCAGACAAGAGATGCGTGCCTCTGCCTCAGTAATCCTTGTAGTAAACTCTGTACACGTTTTTGCTATGCGTCGAACTGAGTTTTGCAGTTTGCGACAGGCATTTTGTGTCCTCTGGCTCTCTGCCCGTGTTTCCTCTCTATGGGTCATTAACGTTTGATATATGAGAGCCAAAGATACATCTTTTGTTGGTTCTGCCATTCTCCGTGCCAAAGAATCTGTCCTATCTATCTCATCAGAAGGCCTCGCCCCTATATTTAACTCTGGAGAAAGAGAATAGTCCCATTGCTCCACATTGCTTCCATTATTATTAACTGGGTGCCTCGAATCCTCTGTCAGCACCCTATTCTTACGCATTGTCTGAGGGCTGCCCTCCGATGAGTCCCCTCCCGTGTCCTCCGGGCTGTACTGCTATGTTCACGCATCTCATCCCTTTGCCGATTCATCTGTGTCCTCCCGTTACCTAACGCCTCATCACTGGATACATCAGAATGGTCAGAAAGCGAAAATAACTTTTCTACCAAGTCCACCAATTCTGCCTCCTTCATAAGAGGCTCACTGCTCTGCTGTTCTGCGCCTTTAACAATACCAGCACAGCCAGTGTCGACTCTTTCCTGAATGCCAGCACTTGCGTTAAGAGTTATATCAGATCTCAAAGGCATCTCGAGCCCCAGCTCACCATTACTCAATACTGTCCGGTCTGGCGGTCCTTCAGCAGGTTGTGCTTCGCCATTGCCCATATCATTATTATTATGTGGTATAGAACTAAAATCACTCCCAGCAATAGATTGGGCAGGCAAGGATATACCAGGACCCTCCTCCACTGCCACCTGCCCCCCCAGGCAGTCCGCGACATCCTCATTCCCCAATGCCACAGAGGGAGCTTCCATTTGAGGGGTCTGAGCATCTTTTTTCCTGCCTTTTCCCGCCAAAAATATTTGGGGGATAATTCGCTTACCGGAGCTGTTGATGGTGTCTCTTTCGTTTAATACAAGCTCCTTGCCTGTGCCGGTAATGGTGCTGGTGCTGGTAACATACTCCCCCTTGTTTGCTTTGCCGCTTACTTTCGAGGCATTCTTGCCGCTTGGTGTCTCTGTGGTCTTTGCTGCAGCTGTGGAGTCAGCCTGAAGCCGGGGTTTCCCTCTACCGCCTTTCGGTGGCATCGTTAGCGTGCTCCAAATTCCTCCTCCCGAACTTCTGATTTTCGAGCTTGCAACTGTTACGACCGGGCGTCTCAGCCTCCACTGCCAGCTCCTTGCAGATACAATGTATCCACCACGAAGACCGCAGAGACGTGCACACCGAGCGAGGAAGGCAGCCGCTGCGGATCCCAGCATGCCGGTGAGTCTCAGCTGCACTCAGGGCCCGGTCTCAGACAACATTCAGAGCCCGCCTTCCTCCTCTTGCTTTCCCCTACGAACAATCCTCTCACGGGTGTGGGAGTGTAGGAGCAGCCAGCTCACTCGTCAGAGCTGGCGGCCGCCATCTTGCCCCTATTTTCGCACTGCGAGCTGCTGCTCCTGTTCTTGTGGTTTTTAACACTGCTGTGAATCCTGGAGTCTGAAGGGGTGTTATAATGCCTCTGCCTATTGCTTCCCTTCCTGCCAGGAATGAATACAATGTTGCTTCCCCATACTGGGCAAATGTCTGCGCATGCAAAGGACACATGTTGAGAGACCTGTCCTTTGAGAGGAACATGAATGTGGAAAAAAGCATGGCTCTTAATGTGCCATGTTCTCTCTTTCTGGTATTTCCCGGCTGATGTCGAATGCAGGGGTCGCAAGGGCAGTGCTAGGGGTACCAAAGGGAAAGACGGGGGTCGCAGTTGCGACCTCTGGCGACCCCTAAATGACATCCATGGCTAAAACACGACGGGGCTAAAGATCTTTCAGCCAATGGGTATTGCACGCCTGACCTAAGCTGTAAACCACTAACTAAAATAGTGTGTCAGCAAATAAATTATTTCAAATACCACACACTGTCAACAAAAGGAGTACTTGAGCACCATCTCCAAAACATAACAGGAACACACATGGAACAATGTGACCATTGGCAAAATGGTATGGCATTAATGAACAGCTCACACTAGCAACGACAAACCATGACATACACTTGAAACCCAATCGTTGAATGGGGCCGACCAAAAGCCCACTCTCTCAGTGCTTTTTCCTGTACTTTTAAAAATAATTTATGGCGTGCGGTCTTCTAGACTGCTAAACCTGTCCACAGTCAGACCTAAAAATATATGTGAGAGCAAACACTTGCTCTTGACCAGAAGTCTTCAAACCAGGGTGAGCCCCCCCTAAACAAAATCATTTGAATTCGGACCCCCTTCAAAAACTGTATGGCAAGGGTTGGGGGTAGGAAAGGGTGGGCTGGAGCACAGGGGACGGGGCTTATGAGATCATTTCAGGGGTGCTTTTTCTGTAGCTCATAATCCATAATAAATGCGATTACATCTTTCTGTATTGAGTTTCATTCAAGAAAATTGAACTTCCTCAGGACTTATGATTCTAAGTACTTTCAAATTCAATACAAGGTTTCGAAAAAAGTCCCTTTGTCCAATAGGCACATTTTTATAATGCAACACAGTAGTCATCCATATTACAATGGGGTGGCAGTGTCCCCCACAGTTTACACATGAATCAGCGTCATTGGTCTGTGACCCAAATCAACACTGACACAGCAAATGTGCACTGGCCCCTAATGCAAGGAAGAAAGGATAGTAAAACAGCCATTACTGGGGTTTAGTTGGACGCTTATACTGCTGGTCCCAATGCAGCACCTGTGATAACTACAGCTCTGTGAAGCAGGGTGTCTGCTCTGCCCACTGGACCGCCCTATCACTCCTAGGCTTCTGCCCATTTGTGTTAAAAATCTCATTCTCTGTTGCTTGTGCCCTGTTCCGTTCACAGCAATGGTGACCTGGGCCATAATGCTCACATGGACGATAGGCCCCATGCTCCTTTTTTCATAGTAAAACAGCCATAATTGGGGTGCAGTTACCACACACACACCTGGCTCCAGTGTGAAAGCACCTGTTGCCCTAATGTTAATACTGACCCTTTTTTAATTTTCTTTTTTCTAAAAAAGACCCCCTATATATAGACCCCTTCCTTATGAGCATCTCTATGAGGAACCTGTGTTTTTCCATTTGTAAAGCAAACACAAGAAGATGATGAACGGAGCTCTGACACTTTTCAGACACTCACCCCCAGTCACAGATCTGGGTTGAATCCATCATCGCTCTTTAGCTCACTTTACCACCCTAGTTCAGACCCAGCCATATGCAAATCAGTCTTGACCCTGTTCCTCATGGGAACAGTCCAGCCTGAACTGCCAAGCCAGGTCTTCCCTGGACCGGAAATAAGCATCCTGGGACCGGTTTCGGGGTAACACCCCTCTTCAGCCAGGCTAGCTTGAATCCAGTGCAAAGTGAGCATGGGACCCACGTCTGGGCATACCCAGCCAACTTAGGGCAAACAAAGCAAACACAAGGAGATGATGAACAGAGCTCTGAAACTTTTCAGACACTCACCCGAGGTCACAGATCTGGGTTTAATCCATCATCGTTCTTTAGCTCCCTTCCCCACCCGAGTTCAGACCCAGCCATATGCAAATCAGTCTTGACCCTGTTCCTCATTGGGACAGTCCAGCCCAAACTACGTAGCCAGTATTTGTAAACAAAATATGAGCCCCCAAATAGCACCACCTCTCCTGTGCCTTCTCTTTCACACTATCCTTTGCACCTCGCTCCTTTACTCTTTCTCTTGGGCCATTACTCTGAAGCCACATGGGTTCATAGGATCAGCTCTCTGTCATCTAAATGCAACTCTGCCATCCCCTGGGCTCACCTTTTTACAAAAACAATAGGCCCTGAACATTTAATGCTCACCGTGATGTGCCTCCACCGTAAAGTGATGGATGGAGCCGGGTGCTCCTGGGCTGTGAAGCCGAAGGAGGGACAGAGAGCTAATGAAGAATCAAGCCTTCTCACCTGGGTGCTCGCTACATGAAGGAAATGTAAATGTGTGCAACTGGTTAATCACCAAATATAAGAGCTGCTTGGGAGCCAGTACAGGCTTCGATTAATGTAGTCACTTGACTCTTTATAGTGACAAAGACTAAAGTCCAGATTTACTAAAAAATACAACAACACTGCAACTAAACTTGCTGCATTGCATGAAAGGGAACAGTGGCATATCTATTACGATGTGGTGCTGTAATCTTCTCCCTGCGCAGACGCACTTTTGGCTTCCATTCGCCAACGCACACACCCTGGTGCCATAGTGCAAGGGCGTCTGCATAATGTAAGAAATAGTTTTTGTAGTAGAAGAGAACTCTTCCATTACAAAAACTAACCTATAATGCTTTCCCTGCTGTGTAAATGCGCTGCACAATGAAGCAGTCATGCAAAGTTGGAAAAACAAGGAGTAATTGAAACATTTCTCCTTGTTGCACTTACCTCAAGGAGTTGTACTATTTTGGCACAAATCCCTAACAACGATTGTTTGTTTCAGCTCCTGCCTTTTCAAGTATCCCTGGCCCCATGCCATTTAAGTACTCGCTAAGAAACTGCTTGCAGCACCGAAAAGCACTATGGTCGTGCTTCAGTGGAAGCACTGAATTCCCACCTAAAAGACAAAGGAGGGCTGATGCTGGGCTTGCATCAACATTAGCTTGCTGTACTTTGTGCATTTGCCCCACTTTTTTATCTAATCAGTTGAAGGCGTGCACTCTGAATATAGAACCCACATTATCAGTGGGACAGAATATTGAGAACAAAGTATCGACAAAAAAATACTGACAGGAAGTCCAGGTTTTCTATACCTAACTCCACATATATGTACTTGTGAGGTACCTATATCTTCAAGGTACGTAGATGTGGAGTTAGGAATAGCAAGTCTATATTTCCAGGTATGCACCTACTTTTCAAATATTTTGTCCTTCGATATTCCGTCATCGATATTCTTGTATCTCAATATTGTTGGTGTCGATATTCAGTAGTACAACTCAAGTTGAATGACAAACTATATTTTCTCCTTTGCGACCGGTACCACACCTTGATTCCCAGGTTGTTTCAAGCTAATGGTTATGAATCAAATGGAGTTGATATTTATTACTATAGGGAAAGAGATGTGGCATAATGGTAGTAGCTTTGGATTTTGGTTCTGGGGAACCAGGATAGAGTCCCGACTTCGGCTTAACATTCTGTGATTCTGGGCAAATCACTTCATATTCCAGTGCCTACAAACATGAATCGGGTGCTCATGTAAAGCACTACAATGCCCTTGAGCCGAGTTCACACTATATATAACTACATGCAAATAATTTCTTTGGGAACACAGTTGAATTCAGCCCCAGGAAGCTTGGGCATGGAAGCATGGGCATGGAAGCATGGGCATGCAAGCATGGGCATGCAAACATGGCCATGGAAGCCTGGGCATGGAAGCCTGGGCATGCAAGCATGGGCATGCAAACATGGCCATGGAAGCCTGGGCATGGAAGCCTGGGCATGGAAGCTTGGGCATGGAAGCATGGGCATTCAGTTAAAACATTGAGCAGGTGAAAGTGCTAATGAGGAGCTGCACTAATTCATGTATGTATGTAAAAGCAAGCACAGAACCAGCGCTAGACATGGGCAGTGTGGGCACCTGCCCAGGGCCCTGTGCCAGCTCACTGAAAAGATTCTAGGATCCCCAGAGTGAGTGTGAGATATCCTTTACTTGAGCATACATTAGTGCGACAGGCAGGGAAGCAGCTTAGCAGCAACTGCTCCTGACCATTCAAATACAAATATCCCTATGCTCCTGCATGAAGCATTCTAATTTATTATATCATCAAAATCTACAAGACCCAACACTGCCCTCCATAGTATCTCGCAGGCCACTCTGCACTAATCATGGGCTGCCTCACGCTTCCGCCCCTCACACCTTATTGTGCTTTTGGATAGGATTTCAGAGAGGGCTGCAAAGCCAACAGGGGGGACCTCAACTCCCATGGGCCTCGCATCCATGATGTAGTGCTGCAAGGACCAGGACAGGCCCCTCTTCTAGGCCTCACAAATATGGTCCAGCACTGAGAGACCTAGGGGAGGGATACCCTCAGGCCTCACAGCCATGGTCCAACACTGGGCGCCCCAAGGAAGGGTGGCCCCACTCCCTGGGCCTCGCAGCACTGAGCCATAACTGTGAGGCCCAGGGGATGGGGTCGCTGCCTGGGGTGTAGCTTTAAATAGTGCAGTAGGTGTACAATGCATCTAATTATGGGTGCATTTTGCTGTCCAGCCAGTGGAGGGTGAGCCAATTTAGTTGCCTTCACCAGGGCCCATGGCGCCATTGCTATGCCGATAGCCCTTTTCTCACGTTCCTCGAAACATGATCCAGCACTGTGAGGCCCTGGAGAGGGCTCCCTCCGCCAACCTCACAGCACTGAACTTTGCTGCAAGACTAGTGCAGGTAAGCAGTCTAATCAATAGGGGATGTAAAACAAACAGGCCTGCTGGGAAACCTCAAGTGATCCGAATATCATTTGTTACAATGCATGTTGTTTATAATGCATGCCTTTTCCATGGACTTTTACAAAGTGTTGTTGCTTACAATGTGTTGCTTCACAACATGGCATTTTACAATGTGGTATTATACAATGCACTATGCATTGTAACAACTGAGATTTTGTATATATATATATATATATATATATATCTATATATATATCAAAGCTCCAAGAGTACCCAACGTACAAAGAGCACTCGGACAGCAGCCACAAGCAACAAGCCTTAGAAGGTATGCGCACATCCAGCATACCGATTCCATGAGCAGCTCGACCGCTGTTAATGCCTGACACGTTTCTGGAGTATCTCAACTGCTGCTGTCCGAGTGCTCCTTGTACGTTGGGTACTCTTGGAGATTTGAGATATATATATATATATATATATATATATATATATATATATATATATATATATATATATATATATATATACACACAATCTCAGTTGTTACAATGCATAGTGCATTGTATAATACCACATTGTAAAATACCATGTTGTAAAGCAACATATATATATCATGTGATCAAGGCCGTTTTCCGGCCGAAATGCGTCATGGCGGACAAGGTGGCAATAAAGTAAAGAAATTGCACATACTGCTGGGTCCACGCTCGTTTTTTTCCTGATGAAGTGCAATCGAGTTTTCCTCATATATATATATATATATATATATATATATATCCTACTGGCAGTCACCAGTAGTTAGTTATAGTTGGGACCTAGTTTCCATAGGAAAATAATTTTTTGATTTGCCTATACCTTTGACGCCGGATGAACCTTGATAAAATTTTCCAAACAAATTTGATGCTCACTTCAGCTGTTGTCTGGAAAGTTTCAGCGTGATCCGTCAAGTGGGGGCCGAGAAAAAGGGGGTCCCAAATGCATTTTCCCGATGTTAATTTTCATAGAGATTTTGGACACAGCTGCATTCCGAACCGCTGAACAAAATTACACCAAATTTGGCAAAAATGTTAGCTCTTGGTCCAGAAAGCGTGCTTTGTGTGATTTGGTATAAATCTGTTGAGTAAGTTTAGAGATATTAAACTAAAAACAAATTTGTATATCTAGGGGCGTGGATCCGCCACTTATTCAACAGTCCCCATGCTGAGATCTGATTGTTTGCCAACACTTCAACCAGGAAGTGTTGGCAGCCATCTTGGGACTCAGCTTCAGCTGAGCCCCACAAAAAACGTTAAAATAAAGAAAAGGGGACAGGGTAGGAATACCCTAAATCCCTAGGTGTGGTGGTGGGGTCCCACACGGATCCCGCTGGGGGTTAAAAACATTTTTTATTTGCAGTGAAGTCGTGGGTGGATCCGCGAATTCAATGCAAAACAAAAAAAATAAAAAAACAAGCACAGTCTCACGCACTTGTTTACAATATCGCTCCCAGGTGGGCCTGGGGGATGTGGGCATATTTTTTAAAAAGGAGGGGGCGCACGGGGCTCCCCTCCTTAGGCTCATTTGAGCCCTGGGGACCACCACCTCCCTGGAGCTTATTTAATTTATTGGAGGGGAGCCGCATGGATCTCCCTCCATGGGCACATTTAAGCCCCAGGGACCACCACCTCCCTGGGGATTTTTTACATGGGAGGGGGCCACGCAGACCCCCCCTCCTGGGTCATGTTGAAGCTCCTGGGACCATCATCTCCTACGGGCTAAATTAAACTATATGGAGGGGTTCCGCTTGGACCCGCAGCCCCAGTGGCCACCACCTCCCAGGAGCCAAATCCAAAATGTAAACGTGGAGGGGGTCATATAGGGCCCCAGGGACCACCACCTACCCGGGCCTGCCCATGCTAAACAAAGAGTGGGGCTACGCGGCCCCCTCCTGGAGTCATATATGGTCCTGGGGACCGCCACCCCCCAGGGCCGTCTCCGGCTATGTCCCAGGGTGCCCACCCCAGGGACATAGCAGTTTGCTTTCGCTTGGCGGGAGAACAAGAGCAAACATAAATCTGCTTCCAGCAAGCGGGAGCTGTCAAACTGCTCCCACTTGCTGGAAGCTGAGTTTCATCTGTTTCCCTGCCCGCTATCATGCGGGCAGGAAAATACATGAAACGATTGCTCATGCACAGAGGGAGCTCAGCTCCCTGTGTACAAGAGCAATGCCCGCTCCCACGGGAGGCAAGGAGCCGGCTGGGACCGCTGGGGCCTTGAGGCTCCCCCTGCGGTCCCCAACATACACATTGGGAGCCATGAGTGGGGCCAGGTCACCCATGGAGACATGGCCAGGCTCCGGGGGATGGGGTTCCCAGGGCCAAAATCAGCCTGGGAGGGGGAGCCACATGGCCCCCTCCCCCATTGAATTATGACCGGGCCCCGGGGAATGGGGTCCCCGGGGCTGAAATCGGCCCAAGGAGGGGGGCCACATTGCACCCCTACCCCATTAAATTTTGGCGTGCCATTCTGGGCCATAGCTGCCAAGGTTTCAGATTGCTGTGTGACATTTTCATAATTTAATAATAAGAGTGACCCTTCACCTAGCATGAAGACTGCGTTATTCAGCATCCTTGTGGTGCAAAGCACCAAGAAGCAGCTGAAAGTTGCATGCCATATAAACAGGTATTTTGAGCGCCCAGAGACAGCAAAAAGCAGCCAAAATTTGAAAATGGGACTGAAAAGAAAAGATTACAGGCAGTTTTAGAACAGGCCGCCTGTGACACTTTCAGCCAGTCTTCCGCGAATGAAGTCCTCTGCAGGCTTGTCGGCCCTCCTCCTTTTTGGTGAAAATATGTTCTGTGGACAGCACATTCTGTGCACTTAGCTCCAAGAAGAACATGTGCTTCCTGCTGTGCGAGAAGATGGTGGACCTGTGTATTCATGGTGCAAGAGAGATGCTTGTGTGTCACTTCCAGGCACTGTGCTGAATGTACTTCCGGGTGAGGCGCTCTCTGGTATTCAAGGTTTTGGGTCACGTGCCATTCCCTTCCTCTGTGAAAAACAGAATAGCGTTCAGTGGGACAAGGGCAAGCAATGCGAGGCCCTTTAACAGTTCAAGGACTACAGTATAGAACATGCAGGCCCATCATGGCACACCGGAATCCTCGCTGCCATTAAGGGGTGAAAGATACACACTGACAAACAACATGGGCACAGCAAGTGTCCACGGCCCATCAGTTATAGAGAAGTGTGTGGTCACTCACCTGTACAGCCACTCACATAGGCACACACTCACCCATACAGCTACTGACACACCCACATACTTACCTACACAGTCACACAGACCCACTCACTCACCCAAACAGCCTCTCAACACAGCCACTCACCCACCCATGCAAGCAATCACACACTCACTCACACACCCACACAACCACTTACATACCATTCACACATCCATACAAGCACTCATATATCCGCTCACTCACCCATACAGCCATTCACACAGACACTTACTCTCCAATACAGCCACTCACACACCAACTCACTTACCCAAACACCCACTCAAACAGCCACTCACTCACCCATGCTGCCACATACACACTGAGTCACTCACTCATATAGCCATTCAGACACCCACTCTCACTCATTCATACAATCACTACACACCCACTTACCCACCCATAGAGCCACTCACACCACACTCATTCACCCATACAGCCACTGACACACCCACTCACTCACCAATACAGCAACTCACATATCATCTCACACATCCACTTATACACCCATACAACCACTTACACACCCATACACACAAGTATACAGTCACACAGCCACTCACATAATATATGTCAGAAGTAGTATTACTCCGTAGTAGTGCACCTAGTACACTTATTTAACTTTTTTTAGTAGGTTAGTATATATGTTTAACACCCATAAACTTTTAAAAACACTTACACTCACTTGATGTCATCTGTGAGGTCATCAGTAATGTCATTGAGATGTCATCAGTGATGTTACTGACCATGTCATGAGTGAGGTGAGGTCATAAGCAGTGCATTGTGGGGGCGTAAGCTATAGCTAGCTCAGGTAACTAACTGCTGAATTTCACTGGTTTTGTACGAGTGAAATCTGAACCTAGGTATAACGTCCCTGTAACCCTTGTTTTTTTCAGTGAATATATATATATATATATATATATATATATATATATATATATATATATATATATATATATATATCCCACTCTGTAGTAATAGTTCAAATCGCGTTTCCAAAGGCAATGCATTTTTTGTGTTGCTAATAACTTTGGCCCCATTTGACAAATCTCCACAAAACTTTTTTTTAAAGTGCTACTTTTTGACTAGTTTGCACATGCAAAGTTTTTGGGTGGTCTGTCAAGCGGGGGCCAAGAAAAAGGGGGGTCCCAAAAATCGTTTTCCCCATTCATTTTTCCATAGAAACTTTAGACACAGCTACAGCCCAAATTCTGAACGGATTTACATGACATTTAGCAGAGAGCTAGACCTTGGTCCAGAAAGAGTGCTTTTTTGTTTTGGTGTAAATCCATTCAGTAATTTTAGAGAAATTAAGGCAAAAAAATATTGTATATATCACGCCACAGATGATCCATGCAGCTGTATGATCTCAAACTGAGATCTGATTGGTTGCCAGCACCGCAAACAGGAAGGGATGGCAGCCATCTTAGTCCTAAAAAAAAACATAAAAAAATAAATAAGGGATTAGGGTAGGGATACCCTGACCCTCTAGGCCTGATGGTGGGGTCCCCGACTAGGGCCCAAATTTTTTTTTTTTATTTTGCAGCATGTTTGCGGAGGATCCGCAAATCTATGACAACATTTTTCTAAAAAGAAGCGGATTCTTTTTAAACCCCCCCCGGTGTGGGCCAAAGCCTGGGGGGGGGGGCACACATCTTTTTTAGGGGTAAGGGGAGCGTGGCCTCCCTCCCGAGCCTAATAAGGCCCCAGGGACCCCATCTCCTGGCGCCACCATTTTAAGGGGAGGAGGTGCGCCACCCCCTCCCTGAGCCTTTTTCAGCATCGGGGACCCCATCCTCTGGGGCCCAATGTATTTTTTTTAGGGGAGGGGACACACAGCTCCCCTCTCCGAACCCCTTTCATCCCCAGTGACCCCAACCCTCTGAGTCCAATTTAATTCATTAGGGGAGGGATGCATGGCCCCTACCTGAGCTGTATTCGGCCCTGGGGCACCCATCTATTTAAAAAGGAGGCCCCGGGGATGTGGTCCTTGGGGCCTAAAGGGTTCTGGAAGGGAAGGGCTGTGTGGCCCCCACCCCTTTAAAAAAAAAAAGCACTTCTCTGGGGCATGGAGTCCCTGGGGCCTGAAAAGGGTCAGGGAGAGAAGCCACTTGGTCACCTCCCCTTTTTATTATGTTTGACTCCAAGGGATGGGGTCCCCGGGGCTCACAAAGACTCAGATAGGGGAGGTTGCACTCCTCCTACCCTGTTTAACTGTTTTTGGCTCCAGGGGATGGGTTCCCCAGGGCTTAATAAGGCTCGGGAGGAGTGTGTGTGGTCCCCTCCCCTTTTCTATTGATGCTGGTCCTGGGGGATGGGGTCCCTGGGGCCTGATAAGGCTCGGGGAGGGGGGCGTGAGGTCCCCTCCCCTTTTGTATTGGCACTGGACCTAGGGTATGGGGTCCCTGGGGCCTGATAAGGTCAGGAGGGGGGCGTGTGGCCCCCTTCCCCTTTTGGGAGAGTCAGGGGATGGGGTCCCTGCGGTCTAATATGGCTTGGCAAGGGGGCTGCATGCCCCTGCCCTTAATATATATGTTTTAACACCAGGGCGATGGAGTCCCGGGGGCCCAAAGGCCAACCCTACACAGTGTCGCCAAAGACTCAACCCGCCGCCGCCGAAGGCCGTGTGCAGCTTGGGGTTGGTTGCCTGCATGGGGTTGGTCAATGGGCCTGGCCACAGGCCACCCCTGTGTCCAACCCCCTGCCACGTGCGACCGAAGACCCTGCGCAGGGTGGGGTTGGGTGCCTTTGAGGGGGTTGGCCACAGGGCCTGACCGCAGATGAGAAGGCCATGCGCAGGGGGAGTTAGCCGCAGGCTAGAGCCTGTGGCCAACCCACCACTGCTCATGGCTGAGGGCCGTGCACGACGGGGAGATGGATTTATGTATGGCAATAAAATATTGCTTTATGTTAAAAAAAATAAACCCTAGAAATTCACTGGAAAAAGCAAAGGCTAAAGTAACTAGGTGAAATGTTCAGTAACAACATAACGTTTGAAACGGTAAAAACTCTAAAAACCACTTTAACCTTTGTTTTTTCAGTGAATATATATATATATATAAATATACATATATATTTACATATATATTTACACACACAGATAGATAGGTAGATAGATAGATAGATAGACATGTGAAGTAACATATATAAATACACACACATATATATATAACCTTCACAGCCCTATATAGGTATGTGTATACACACACATGTTATTTTTCCCCCCAAACCCTACCACTAACCAAGTACAGGTTGAAGGACATTCGCAATGGAAGGGTTGGATTTATGTATGGAAATAAAATATTGCTTTATGTTAACAAAAACCTGGAAATCAGTAGTCTTTGGTGACCTATCTTTTTTGTCTCTGGGTTTACACACTCTCCTTCCTTCTGTGTGTTTCCTCCTTTTGCCGGTGATGGATTAGTGGTGTGCCCAACTTGTACTCGAGGACCTTTTTCTGTGCCCCAGGTCCTGCTCCGATAATGGCTGGTCAGTCCAGTACACTGAAAAGGAAGGTGAAAATACAAAAGAAATTTTGGTTTCATATGTTCAATACTGAACATCAAATCAACTTCATTTTAAAGGAATACTTTACCCCTAAATACAAAAAATGGAATTGTGCAGTATTTAACGAACTTTTAGCAAGCCAATGTTTATTTACTAATTTTTACAAACTTTCATATTGTAATAAATGTCAATATCCCCAAAAATCTTTTGACTCGGTCATTGAAAGGAAGGGAACGGTTTGTGCTTAGAGGGTTTTTTTTATGCATTACTGTGTGATTGCATTATAAGATATTTTTCAACATCTTCAACACATTGCCTATCTGCGATTTGAGTGTATTTTTAACAAGGCAAAAATGGTTTCTAAAAGAATATGTCATGTTTTTGATTTTTCTATAAACATTTTGGAAACAAATTACCTAATTTTGCGAATTTTGTATCTTTATTTTTTTTAAAAAAGAATGAGGTTTAACATTAAGAGAAAGGACTACAATGTCAGCATCACATAAGCAAACTTTGACAACATGGAAATGTTGCATATCCCAAATATTATAGTTGTGTTACAACTGTTATGCTGACACCAAATATAAAATTTGTAAAGCATTTCCATTATGTCATGATAAAATGATTAGTAAATCCAAACACAAATACATTACATGCATGTTAGTATTTGTAAACTTTCCTTGCTTTAATACACACAAATAACATAGTTTACATACAACACTAAATGGTTGAAAAAAGCTCAGACTGCATGCATGACTGAATACCATTCTCAAAACACTTGTGCTCCTAAGTGATTATACAAATAATACACTTATGTCCTTTATATGTCATAAGTACGTTTTTGAGTATGTATGTTCTAGAACAGCGGCTCATAACCTGTGATCCGGGGACCCCTAGGGTTCAACGACACCTACTCACAGGGGTCTTCGGCTGCTTAGGAAATTAAATAATATTAAAAGATTCATAAGGTGTATATAAATAAAGAAGCGAAATGTAAAGTAGAACATTTTAAACGTTTTGTAAATGTGAAGAGTTTGAATTTGGTTTCTAAAAGTTTAGCTTGTATCCATCAGATTGATTTGTGGAAGCAGTCAAATAGAATATAGTATGGATGATGAATTTAGATTTTAAAAATATTTTTAGTGAATTAAATAAGATATTTCATCATTTGGGTATCTGTTTGATGAATGCTTGTTTGTGTATTTTTGTGTATGGTTTTGTAGTTCTACTCATCAAAATTGCTTAGGCTGGGGTTCCCAGATTCCAATAATGACTTAGTGGGGATCCACATATTCAATAATTATCGAGCGGGACTCCCCAGATTCCAGCAATGATCTAGTGGGGGGTCCACAGAAGTAAAAAAAAAAGTCAAACCACTGTTCTAAATCATGAGTGTACTATGTGAGAGCTTGCACTTAAGTGTTGTTAATGAAAATTGTTTTAATGTTAGAGAAAATGAAGTGACAATGTCTTTTTAACTAGGGCATAGCATGATTGTTCATGACATTATGCAAGGATGATATATGGACAGTGTTAAACCACTATTTATTATTGACAAGAGACTGTCCAACCACATAAATGAACCAACCAAACTATCGGCTCTACAAACAAAATGAGTTAATGATCCAGCACCAGTATGCCCTAACCTCTTTTTTGTGCTCCTCTAAAAGTACCTAGTTGTGGGGGTAGATCAGGGTCATCGTCTGTATGTAAGGCCTGTCACATGGCGATGTTGTGCAGCAAACAACAGGCTACAACAATCTTGGGGTGAACAAAGCGATACCAAAGGGGATGATGGACGGAGTGCTTGAGCTAATCAAACACTCACCCCCAGTCAACTGATCTGGATTTAATCCATCATCATTCTTTAGCTCACTTCACCACCCCAGTTCAGACATGGCCATATGCAAATCAGTCTGACCCTGTGCCTCATGGGAACAGTCCAGCCCGAACTGCCAAGCCATGTCTTCCCTGGACCGGAAACAAGCATCCTGGGACCGGTTTCTGGCTATTCAGCCGTCATCAGCCAGGCTAGCTTGAATCCAGTGGCAAAGTGAGCAAGGGACCCACGTCTGGGCATACCCTGCCAACTTGGGGCGAACAAAGCGATACCAAAGGGGATGATGGACGGAGCGCTTGAGCTAATCAAACACTCACCCCCAGTCAACTGATCTGGGTTTAATCCATAATCATTCTTTAGCTCACTTCACCACCCCAGTTCAGACATGGCCATATGCAAATCAGTCTGACCCTGTGCCTCATGGGAACAGTCCAGCCCGAACTGCCAAGCCATGTCTTCCCTGGACCGGAAACAAGCATCCTGGGACCGGTTTCTGGCTATTCAGCCGTCATCAGCCAGGCTAGCTTGAATCCAGTGGCAAAGTGAGCTGGAATGGCATGGTGAGCAAA
Organism: Calotriton arnoldi; assembly: GCA_963921515.1. Lineage (NCBI taxonomy): Eukaryota > Metazoa > Chordata > Amphibia > Caudata > Salamandridae > Calotriton > Calotriton arnoldi. The sequence goes on along the minus strand of CAWUFW010019050.1, from coordinate 120,677 downwards.
ACAACGATGGATTTAGGCCCAGATCTCTGTACTGGGGTGAATGTATGACATTGTTCTGCATTCTGTCCATCAACTGTTGTTTTTACAACAATCTTGCACACAAGAGGAGGGGAAGTACCCCCGTATGGTTAAGACATCTGAATCGCAACTTAAGAATACCATTAAACAATAGCTCATGTACATATGTATGGACTGTTGTAACTCTCTAGAGGTGGTATGGTTAGAAGTCCGTAGGGGTTAAAGAGATGGGGAAAGAGAGAGCATACCCTGCACCACCTGCAACAAAGACACATGAAATTACTTAAAAGAGGCCTTCATTTTAAATCTACATACATGCAGCAGGTAATGTGTGTATATTGGGTTATAGTGATTAATGAATATGTTTGGGATACCAACCACCAGCTGCACAGAATGAGATGTTACTTACCAAAGAGCCACTTGTTTATTAAATCCCCAGCAGGCAAACCATGTTCAAGAGGTGACTAACAAAAGATGTAGTTGTTATGTGTGCTTCCAGAAAAGGCAGTGTGCAAAATAGTGAAGCAGCTCCTGGCATCACAGACAGCAAGCTCATTGATGGAGTGCCAGCGGTATCTGTTGTGGAAAGTAGTGCTGTGGAGTGAGATGACTGAAGTCCCATGTGAGTGCAGTCTATACCACTTAGCACACGATGGAAGTGGGCAACGGCATAAAATCCCCTTGATACCCTTTGCCTTTCCACCAGTTACTGTGGCATGGCGATTAACTGGTGCACTCTTCTGTTGATGTATCTCATCACCAAATGTGATCATCAACACTGGTTTGTCCATATATGCCTATGTTGTCAGAGGTGACCCTCTGGGAAATCCAGTAGCCATGAAATGGATTGCAGCCAGTATTTTGACATGGGTAGGGATAGCTTTGGAGCAGGCTATAGGTGAACCCTCCTTGTGGGCAATCTTGTCAAGGATCACTTCAGGTGAGAAGATGTATCAGGCAATGAATGCTTCTCTGGACATCCAAAAAATGTTGATCCATTTCCTGTAAACTCTGTGTCTTCCTCCTATAAGTATTCATCAAAATGAGGGACAAAGCAAAAAACACATTCACATACATATTGAAGGCAGAAAAAGTTGTATAATTTCATTTCTCACGTGGTGAGCCTGTATTTGATTGGTTGGCGTTGAAATATGTTGCACTTGCAGATAAGTGGTGGAGTTCAGAACAATCACTCCTTGAATTATGAGGTGTATTGCAAGTGTTGTAAGCCTTGTTATAAAATTCAACAGGATGAGCTTTAAAGAAAAAAACTGAAACTTACAAAATTAATTTCCTTTAGTTTCCAATACATATTCATATTTATTTGCTGACTTCATTATTTTTTAAGGGAGTGTGTTGCAGTATCAATGGTTGGCCATGTGTGGTGCTAGACTTACTTGAAGGCTGAGCTTGAGTACATTTACTATTATTTTGGTTTCTTTTTTGTGGTAGTAACTTAAGAAGTGCAGTTTATGAATAGCAATAGCTGTACTCTTTTATGGGTGGGTCTTTATCCTTTGCTAAACTCCTCCTTACCTCTCCCTTAGCCTCCCCTTACCTCTCCCCATGCCCCTCCAATTCAGGAGTAAGTATTTCTCATTTACCAGCCACTCCCTCTTGCCCATCCCACATTTATTACAAAAAAGTGTGTGAACATGTGTGGAGTCCTCCGCAACCTGGACGGAGATTTCTGCACAGAAAAGATAGGAGCCACTGACGCAGAGGACTCTGCTCGTAGGTCTTTGAATGGCATTTTGTAGTAGATGAGTACTACTATTGTAGTACCACTAAACGTACTACAAAGTGCAGTTCCAGGTCCAACTGAATGCAACTGGGAGAAACTTTCTTTTGCCTTCAGCCTCAATTCCAGAGCTTTCAATCACGCCTCATCATGAATCTCTACCAACAACATGAACTCACGCAGAAACAAAGCTGCAACTCAGTTCACAGTATACACTATAGAAGACTCATGTATTGCATTAAAAAAATACAAAAACATTAAATACAAAAATGCAAATAATCTTAGGGAATGTAAGATGAAGTAAAATATGGGAAGGGGGCTTGTTGTTCCAGCACTTGCTCCTGAGGACTGAGGTGAGTTGGAGATTTGACCCTTCCTTTGGTGGACAAAGCAAACACAAGGAGATGAAACTTTTCAGACACTCACCCCCAGTCACAGATCTGGGTTGAATCCATCATCGTTCTTTAGCTCACTTCGCCACCCCAGTTCAGACCCAGCTATATGCAAATCCGTCTTGACCCTGTCCCTCATGGGAACAGTCCAGCCCGAACTGCAAAGCCAGGTCTTCCCTGGACCGGAAACAAGCATCCCGGAACTTCAGCATGGTGCCACTACACTCTGTGCAATTGGTCCCGGTCGGAACTCTCAGGAGTGTGCTGTAAATCTCCTTCGAGTGTGGTCATGGTGAAGCAACGCCCCGCCAAACCCACCGCTGCTGGTCCAGAGGAGCCCCTATTTGCCCCACCTGTCTTGCCCCCTGGAAAAACCGCGCAGTGGCACCCTGTCGACTGCTGGAGCACAAGGGGAGCATTTTAATGAACTTCTGTGTGCTATTGGACACATCGGTAATTGATCAGGCCAATCTCAGAAACAGGGTGGACGAGTGTGAGAAGTTGGCCTGGTATATGCTGTTCACTAGTTAAAGTGGACACCTTGCACCAGTACAATTCGACTCTTATGGTAGGTAGGTTTAAGACAACCTTTACAGAAAGCTATCCTAGTGGTAGCTGTGGAGAGCAGCCTTCAGGCTAAGTCTTGGAGGAATGTAAAGCAGCTTGTTTTACCACACAATCTCTTGAATCACCAAATGAAAAGACACCACACAGGTATATATATCAAATATATATGTATTTATTACTAAACAACTCTCTACTAATCTCTTGCGAGATTAGAAGTCTGGAACATATGCACAAATCAACGTTTCACAATAAATTAAGCACAAATATGGCTGGGGCCCTAGGGCGTACCAGACCATATACTAAAAAGAGACTTAAGAACAACGACTTGCACAGGGACAAGGCCCAGGGCCTTCAGAAGTGCTGGGGCCTCACAAAACCACCCAAGGCAGGTAAGTAAAGGACCCACGGGGGACGCGTGCAGTGAGTGAACACAGGCGCGGATCGCCGTAGACTTCAATGGGGCAAGTCGCGGTTGGAAATTAAGAGTTTAAAGGCACTTCGGGAGTAGCTACAAGCAAGTCACTTACAGGGTAAGTAGTTCTAGGGCCAACACCCACAGGAGCACCGTAGTGCTGGAGTTACCTCACCCAGGGAAGCCGGGTGCATAGGTGTCCTTTGGTGTCGGGTCGCGATGTCGTTTTCAATGGGAGCCAATAAAGACTTGCTGCTTGTGAAGCCAGAAGAAGTGTCCAGTGGAATCCAAGCCTGGATTCGGAAGAAGGAAGACCTGAAAGCAGAGGGGACAGTGTTCAAAGTCACTTGGCAGTGACCCGGGGCAAGGAAGATGAATGCCCACCGTCGTCGACAGATTCAGGTCGTTCACGGGTGTCTTGACTCTTCGGCCACGAGGTCCAGGAGGCGTCGAGGATAACCAGGAGCTGGATTCAGCGTGTTCCACGAAGTCTGCAGCTGACTGCGGTGTCAGCCACCCGATTGGAGCCAACAAGCCTTGGTAGCAGCAAGTCTCGTGGAAAGAACAAAAAGTCAATGGTGCAGACCAGCAAGGTCTGGGGGACTCACCCAGCAAGGGTAAGTCAGGGCAGGCCTGGAGCAACCAGGGGAGCCCTTTGGATTTGTAGAAAAGTCTTCAGTGGACCCACAAGCCGGCTGGCAATGGATCGCAAAGACGCCTTGGGAGGATTCCTTCAACAGGGGCCCACAGTCACTCGGGACGGGGTAGGCCGCTGATTTTGGGAGGGATCTCTGCTAGAGGCTGGGACCACATGTGGTCCAAAGCACAGGTTCGTAGAACGTCGTGAAGGGGTTGCACTTGAAAATAGTGCACGGTACCCAGGGACTGCGGTTCCTCGTCACTCGTGGGGTCCACTTGCCTCAGCTTCGCTGGGGACTCACGATGGCCTTTGAGAAGTCAGGAAATCCTCTTCCTGGGCTGCAGGGACTTCGGGCTCCGGCGGGAGCGGTGTAGTTTGCGACCGTCGTTGCAGTTTTTGGTGCCTGCCAAGCAGGGGTGTCACTCCTTGACTCCAAGGGAGATTCTTCAGTCTTCCAGAGGTAGTGGAATGTCGAAGGCCCGGGATTATTCTTTAGAGCGTCGTCCAGGGATATCTAGTTTGCAAGGTCAAGGGCTCCCTATCTTATACTAAAAGGAAGGGAGGGACTAGCTCTATGACCCCACCTATGGGAGGGTCAGGGGAGTGGGTGGCTACACCCACTTCCCTTTGTCCAGTTTTGCGCCAGAGCAGGGGCAGGTAGCCCCTGAGCCGGTTTGAACTGGTGTATGCACAGAGGAGCCTTTTGCTCCCCCAGTGCAGGACTTCAAAGCACTCTAGGAGTGCACCCACCCAGCCCCAATACACTAAACCCTGCCTGGGAGGTGGTCACACCTCCCTGGGACAGGATACCTATTGTTGGGCCTCCTCAACTGCGAGTTTTGGTCATCAGCAGGAGGGCAGCCCAGTTTCTGTGACTGGTGGCATCCATTTTGTGATGCCAGGGCTCTTCAGGATTCTACCGCGTTTCCACAGTACGTACATGTCTATCCCTCTAGAAGGGTGGGATCATACTCCCACACCAGGTACTGGTGTGGGGGTATGATTCCAAGGTGTTTGACACCAAACACGACATGTTTTGATGCAGCCATTCCAAAGTTAGCATTAACCGCGAGGTTATAATGCACTTAAGAGTATATGGTTTGACCGCATTCACAAACAGCCCCAGAGAATGGACTCTGAGAGCTGCAGAGGGGCCCTGCTCAGGCAGAGGCACCCTCTCACATAGAAACTAAGCACCCTGCCCTCAGGATTGATAGGGCCTGTCTTAGGGGTGACTGATAGGTTTAAATGTGTGTGCAGGGGAGATATAGGGAACCTATATCTCAGTGAGGGGTGCTAGCACCTCCTCACCCAGGCTGCAGTAGCAGGCCTGTGGTGTCAGATTTAGTCTGCTTCCCAGGGGTGGCATAATACATGCTTCAGCCCCTGGTAGGCCTGTGAAGTACCTATGCCCTTGGTACCTAAGGTACCATATACTAGGGACTCATAAGGTACCACAGTATCCAATCACTAGTGCACCTAGAGTGCACTCCAAGTCGTTTAGAGATAACAGAGAGGCTGGGGCCCTGATTGGCAGGGTCCCAGCCAGACTATAGCCAGAAACCAGTGTAAACATCAGGAAAAAAGTGGGGGCAACATAAGAGGCAGATCCTACTCTCCTACACAACCCCCCCCAAACGCAGGGACACTAAACTAACCTTGACCAGTTGAGTCTTCGTGCTCTAAGTGGAGATACCTTGAGAGTCCATCTGCATTGGCATGTTGGGTCCCAGGCCTATGTTCCACTGTATAGTCCATCCCCTGTAGGGAAATGGACCACCTTAAAAGTTTTGGGTTTTCACCTTTCATCTGTTTCAGCCATAGGAGGGGCTTGTGGTCAGTCTGAACTATGAAGTGAGTGCCAAACAAGTATGGCCTCAGCTTCTTCAGGGCCCACACCACAGCAAAGGCCTCCCTCTCTATAGCTGACCAACGTTTCTCTCTAGGGGTCAGCCTCCTGCTAATAAAAGCTACTGGCTGGTCTTGACCTTCATCATTCAGTTGAGACAGTACAGCTCCCACACCCAGCTCAGAAGCATCTGTTTGGACAATGAACATTTTGGTGTAGTCTGGACTCTGTAAGATGGGGGCAGTGCACATGGCCTGCTTTAGGTCTTCAAATGCCTTCTGACAGCTAGCTGTCCACTGAACCTTTTTGGCATTTTCTTTGAGGTCAGATCATTCAAGGGGGTCACTATAGATCCATATCCCTTCACAAACCTCCTATAGTACCCAGTCAGGCCTAAGAAGGCTCTCACCTGTGTCTGGGTGGTTGGAGCAACCCATTCCATTATGGTTTGGATTTTGCTCTGTAAAGGCTGAACCTGGCCTCCACCCACAAGGTGGCCCAGGTACACAACCTGACTCTGCCCTATCTGGCACTTAGTGGCCTTGATAGTGAGGCCTGCTTTCTGCAGAGCCTCCAAAACATTTCTGAGGTGGACCAGGTGATCCTTCCAGGAGGAACTAAAGACAGCAATATCATCTAGATAAGCTGAGCAATAAGTTTCCATCCCTGCCAGAAATGTGTTCACCAACCTCTGAAAAGTGGCAGGTGCATTTTTCAATCCAAAGGGCATCACCACAAAGTGGTAGTGCCCACCAGGGGTCGAAAATGCTGTTTTGGCTTTTGCATCATCAGCTAACCTGATCTGCCAGTAGCCAGCTGTTAGGTCAAATGTACTCAGATACTTGGCTGAGGCCAAAGTATCAATCAGCTCATCTGCCCTTGGTATGGGATAGGCATCAGTCCTGGTGACTGCATTGAGGCCTCTGTAGTCTACACAAAACCTCATTTCTTTCTTACCACCCTGGGTATGAGGCTTGGGTACTAGGACTACTGGGCTAGCCCAAGGGCTATCTGAAGGCTCAATCACACCTAACTCCAACATCTTCTGGACTTCAGTCCTGATACAGTCCCTGACATGGTCAGGTTGCCTGTAGATTTTACTCTTGACAGGCAGACTGTCCCCAGTGTCCACCTCATGGGTGTACCAGGTAGTCTGACTAGGGGTCAGGCTAAACATATGTCTGTACTGCTGCAGAACTTGTCTGCACTCAGTTTGCTGATGGTCAGTGAGGCTGCTTGCCAAAGCAACACCATCTACTGACCCATCATCAGGGTTCTGTGAGAGCAGGCCAGGGAGAGGGTCACTCTCCTCCTCCTGTTCCTCATCAGTTGCCATGAGCAAGCCCATGTCAGCCCTGTCAACATATGGTTTCAATCTGTTGACATGGAGCACCCTCAGGGGGCTCCTGGGAGTTCCAAGATTCACCAGATAGGTGACTTCTCCCTTTTGCTCAACTATTGTATGGGGGACACTCCATTTGTCTTGGAGGGCTGCTGGGGCCACAGGCTCCAACACCCACACCTTCTATCCTGGCTGGTACACAGTCAGCACAGCCTTTTGGTCATGCCAAGCTTTTTGTAATTCTTGGCTGGCCTCCAGGTTTTTGGTTGCCTTCTTCATGTATTCGGCCATCCTGGAGCGGAGACCAAGTACATAGTCCATCACATCCTGTTTGGGGGTTTGAGAGGTAACTCCCAGCCCTCTTTTACCAAACATAATGGACCTCTTACAGGATGCCCAAACAGAAGCTCAAATGGGCTGTAACCAACCCCTTCTGTGGAACCTCTCTGTATGCAAACAACAGGCAGGGAAGAAGAAGGTCCCATTTCCGCCTAAGCTTCTCTGGGAGTCCTTTAATCATTCCCTTCAGGGTTTTGTTGAAACGTTCAACCAACCCATTGCATTGTGGGTGAAAGGGGTGGTGAACTTATAAGTTACACCACACTCCTTCCACATTGCTTTCAAATATCCTGACATGAAGTTTGGATCTCTGTCAGAGATGACCTCCTTTGGGAAACCCACTCTGAAGAAAACTCCAATGAGGGCTCTTGCCACCACAGGGCTGTGGTGGTCCTCAGGGGAATTGCCTCTGGGTACCTGGTGGCATGATCCACTACCACCAGGATAAATCTGTGCCCAGATGCAGTTTGAGGGTCAAGGGGACCAACAATGTCAATCCCTACCCTTTCAAAGGGTACCCCCACCACAGGTAGTGGTATCAGGGGGGCCTTTGTGGTGCCACCTGCCTTGCCACTGGCTTGGCATGTGACACAGGAGCGACAAAACTCCTTTGTGTCCTCTGACATATGTGGCCAATGAAAATGTGGAACAAGCCTGTCCCAGGTCTTGTTTTGGCTAAAGGGATATCATGTGCTAGGGTCAAGAGGAACCCCCTAAACTTCTGAGGTATTACCAACCTCCTGGTGGCTCCAGGGGCTGGATCTCTACCTTCAGAATATAGGAGTCCCTCATCCCAATAAACTTTATGGGACCCACTAGCACTCCCAGCAGCCTGCTGTCTGAGGGGTTCAAGAGAGGGGCAGCACTGTTGCTCCTTACTCAGATCTTCCCTAGAAGGGCCCCCTGCCCCCAAGAACTCAACCTGATCAGGCTCAAGTTCCTCTGGGGCAGTTCCTTCTTCAGGATCTGCTCCTCCTCCCTCAAGAGGGAATCAGTGATCTGAGACAGAGGGGAAGGCACTGCCTTACCCCTACTGCTCCTCTTCTTGGGAAGCATCTGGTCCATGGTTTCAGGATCCAGAGCTGGTTCAGTGTCATGGATTTTGGCCTATGACCTGGTCACAGCAAATACCTCTGCAGGGATGCCCAACATCTCAGCATGAGTCCATAACTCTACTTCAGACCAGGCTGAAGTTTCTAGATCATTGCCCAATAGACATTCTACAGGGAGGTCTGCACTGACTATAACCTTCTTGAGGCCAGTTACCCCTCCCCAGGAGAAATTCACAACTGCCAGACTATGGTTGGTCCTGACATTGCTTGCATTGGTCACCTGGTACATTTCGCCCAGGATGATCTGTCCAGGGTCCACAAGATCCTCTGCCACCATGGTGACACTAGCACCTGTGTCCCTAAATGCCAAAGCCTGTTTGCCAATTATTACAGGCTGCTGTTTGTATTTGCCCAGATTACTGGGGCTCACCAGGAAGGACATGTCAATGTCTCCATCACAAATCAGCATTGCCTGAGTGGGTACTCTGACTAGGCCAGAGTCCACTTCAGAACCCAGGGTCAACCCTACTACACCCTTATTCTGAGTACCACCTCCACCAGTAGCTGAACTAGGGGGAACAGTTGCCTTAAGGGCAGGAGTGGTGGTGGTTTGGTCTTTGGACTTGTTACAATCAGAAGTCCAGTGCCCTTTCTGTTTACAGAATTTGCACCAGGGCTTCTTTTGGCCATTTCCCTTGTTGGATTGTGACTCCCCACCAGATGCAGATTTTTGGGGCCCTTGTGAAGACTTCTGGTCTTTTGACTTATCCCCACTTTTCTCAGAGCCCTTAGAATCCTGCTTCTTTGTGTCACCCCTTGGTTCTGGGTTTTCTGCCTCACCCTGGTTCTGACCCACTTGTCTGCCTTCTTTCCCAATTCTTGGGGAGAGGTCAGATCTGAGTCCACCAGGTATTGATGCAACAACTGGTTCTGGCAATTATTAAGGATCTGTTCTCTCATCATTAGATTATACAATCCCTTGAAATCAGTAACCCTACTGCCAACCAGCCAACCCTCCAGAGCCTTGGTTGCACAATCTACAATGTCAGTCCAGTCCTGAGTCTGTGCCTTCTGGGTGTCTCTGAACTTCAACCTGTACTGCTCAGTGGTTAAGCCAAACCCATCTATCAGTGCACTCTTCAGGACTTCATAGTCATCAGCATCCTCTTCTCTAACAGTGAGGAGCTTGTCTCTACCTTTATCTGAAAAGGAGAGCCACAAGATTGCTGCCACTGCTGTTGGGGGACCTGTTGTACTCTACAGGCCCTTTCCATAGCAGTTACCCACTTATGGATATCATCCCCACTCTGGTAGGTAGGAACAACCTTGCTCAGGTTCCTATGGTCTGGAATATATTCTCTGCCTCTAGGGACACTGTTGCTGCCACCAGGGGGTTCTAACCCCTCTTTTCTAGAAGCTCTCTGGAGCTCCAGGGCTTCCTTATCTAATGCCAACTGCTTGGTTTTGAGGGCAAATCTTGCTTCCTCATACTGCAGCAGTTTGTACATTCTGTCAGAGGAGGTCTCTCTTCTTGGGAAGTAGGAGTTCCTCTGGTAGACAGATTCTCTGCCAGAGTGATAGGAGTGGTCAGATTCCCTAGAAAGGGACCTAGGCCTCTCCCCGACGATGTCAGTTCTCTTAGGGAGAATTCCTCTGTCCTGTTCAGACCCCTTGGGATCTGGCCCTACAACCACAGAGTCTTGGTCATCCTGATGTCCATCATCTGACCCAGACACTGTAATTGACCCACTCACTGATTCAGACCCATTAGCTCCTAGAGCTAATCTAAGATCATCTGCTGTCAGCAGATCTATCAGGTGTAGTGTGGAGGGACTCTGTCCTAGCTTCAGGTGCCTTGCAGCACACATGGCTTTCAAGTCAAAGAAAGTCATGTCCTTATACTGAGGCTGAGTGGATCCACTGGGTCCACCCCTTAAGGACATTCTAGTGTTGTGCAGTGTTGTACTACCTACACTAGTTTGTGGCCTACTGATACTAGCTTGAGCTGTAGAAAGGGTGTGCTATCCCTTGGCACACAGCTCTAAGTTCAGTAGAACTTATTGATACTAAGCTTGACTTTATATGTACCTTGAGTACCTATAGTGGTTTTCAGTTAGTAATTCAAATAGAGATTTTCTGGTAAAACAATAGCAAGCTGGAATCCCACACGCTGCCACCAATGTGAGAAGTTGGCCTGGTATATGCTGTTCACTAGTTAAAGTGGACACCTTGCACCAGTACAATTCGACTCTTATGGTAGGTAGGTTTAAGACAACCTTTACAGAAAGCTATCCTAGTGGTAGCTGTGGAGAGCAGCCTTCAGGCTAAGTCTTGGAGGAATGTAAAGCAGCTTGTTTTACCACACAATCTCTTGAATCACCAAATGAAAAGACACCACACAGGTATATATATCAAATATATATGTATTTATTACTAAACAACCCTCTACTAATCTCTTGTGAGATTAGAAGTCTGGAACATATGCACAAATCAACGTTTCACAATAAATTAAGCACAAATATGGCTGGGCCCTAGGGGCGTACCAGACCATATACTAAAAAAGAGACTTAAGAACAACGACTTGCACAGGGACAAGGCACAGGGCCTTCAGAAGTGCTGGGGCCTCACGAAACCACCCAAGGCAGGTAAGTAAAGGACCCACGGGGTACACGTGCAGTGAGTGAACACAGGCGCGGATCGACGTAGACTTCAATGGGGCAAGTCGCGGTTGGAAATTAAGAGTTTAAGGGCACTTCGGGAGTAGCTACAAGCAAGTCACTTACAGGGTAAGTAGTTCTAGGGCCAACACCCACAGGAGCACCGTAGTGCTGGAGTTACCTCACCCAGGGAAGCCGGGTGCATAGGTGTCCTTTGGTGTCGGGTCGCGGCGTCGTTTTCAATGGGAGCCAATGAAGACTTGCTGCTTGTGAAGCCAGAAGAAGTGTCCGGTGGAATCCAAGCCTGGATTCGGAAGAAGGAAGACCTGAAAGCAGAGGGGACAGTGTTCAAAGTCACTTGGCAGTGACCCGGGGCAAGGAAGATGAATGCCCACCGTCGTCGACAGATTCAGGTCGTTCACGGGTGTCTTGACTCTTCGGCCACGAGGTCCAGGAGGCGTCGAGGACAACCAGGAGCTGGATTCAGCGTGTCCCACGAAGTCTGCAGCTGACTGCAGTGTCGGCGACCCGATTGGAGCCAACAAGCCTTGGTAGCAGCAAGTCTTGTGGAAAGAACAAGAAGTCAATGGTGCAGACCAGCAAGGTCTGGGGGACTCACCCAGCGAGGGTAAGTCAGGGCAGGCCTGCAGCAACCAGAGGAGCCCTTTGGATTTGTAGAAAAGTCTTCAGTGGACCCACAAGCCGGCTGGCAAGGGATTGCAAAGACGCCTCGGGAGGATTCCTTCAACAGGGGCCCACGGTCACTCGGGACAGGGTAGGCCACTGATTTTGGGAGGGATCTCTGCTAGAGGCTGGCACCACATGTGGTCCAAAGTACAGGTTCGTAGAACGCCGTGAAGGGGTTGCACTCGAAAATAGTGCACGGTACCCAGGGACTGCGGTTCCTCGTCACTCGTGGGGTCCACTTGCCTCAGCTTCGCTGGGGACTCACGATGGCCTTGGAGAAGTCAGGAAATCCTCTTCCTGGGCTGCAGGGACTTCAGGCTCCGGCGGGAGCGGCGTAGTTTGCGACCGTCGTTGCAGTTTTTGGTGCCTGCCAAGCAGGGGAGTCACTCCTTGACTCCAAGGGAGATTCTTCAGTCTTCCAGAGGTAGTGGAACATCGAAGGTCCGAGATTCTTCTTTAGAGCGTCGTCCAGGGATATCTAGTTTGCAAGGTCAAGGGCTCCCTATCTTATACTAAAAGGAAGGGAGGGACTAGCTCTATGACCCCACCTATGGGAGGGTCAGGGGAGTGGGTGGCTACACCCACTTCCCTTTGTCCAGTTTTGCGCCAGAGCAGGGGCAGGTAGCCCCTGAGCCGGTTTGAACTGGTGTATGCACAGAGGAGCCTTCTGCTCCCCCAGTGCAGGACTTCAAAGCACTCTAGGAGTGCACCCACCCAGCCCCAATACACTAAACCCTGTCTGGGAGGTGGTCACACCTCCCTGGGACAGGATACCTATTGTTGGGCCTCCTCCACTGCGAGTTTTGGTCATCAGCAGGAGGGCAGCCCAGTGTCTGTGACTGGTGGCATCCATTTTGTGATGCCAGGGCTCTTCAGGATTCTACCGCGTTTCCACAGAAGGTTCATGTCTATCCCTCTAGAAGGGTGGGATCATACTCCCACACCAGGTACTGGTGTGGGGGTATGATTCCAAGGTGTTTGACACCAAACACAACATGTTTTGATGCAGCCATTCCAAAGTTAGCATTAACCGCGAGGTTATAATGCACTTAAGAGTATATGGTTTGACCGCATTCACAAACAGCCCCAGAGAATGGACTCTGAGAGCTGCAGAGGGGCCCTGCTCAGGCAGAGGCACCCTCTCACATAGAAACTAAGCACCCTGCCCTCAGGATTGATAGGGCCTGCCTTAGGGGTGACTGATAGGTTTAAATGTGTGTGCAGGGGAGATATAGGGAACCTATATCTCAGTGAGGGGTGCTAGCACCTCCTCACCCAGGCTGCAGTAGAAGGCCTGTGGTGTCAGATTTAGTCTGCTTCCCAGTGGTGGCATAATACATGCTTCAGCCCCTGGTAGGCCTGTGAAGTACCTATGCCCTTGGTACCTAAGGTACCATATACTAGGGACTCATAAGGTACCACAGTATCCAATCACTAGTGCACCTAGAGTGCACTCCAAGTCGTTTAGAGAGAACAGAGAGGCTGGGGCCCTGATTGGCAGGGTCCCAGCCAGACTATAGCCAGAAACCAGTGTAAACATCAGAAAAAAAGTGGGGGCAACATAAGAGACAGATCCTACTCTCCTACAACGAGCAAGAAACCACGCCGGCAGAGATACACCCCGCAGTCAGGAGATACAATCCCATATCACAGTACTGCAGAGCAGAGGATGTGAAGGGGCCAGTTACGTCGAAACAATATCTGCTTGGTGGGCCTCCCAGAGGGGGCTAAAGGCCCCAACATGGAGCTCTTTCTAGAGGACTGGCTCCTTCAAATGGTACTGGGGAGCAAGAGATCCACATTCTTTTCAATTGATCGATCCCACAGGGTCCTGGGCCAGGCCCCTCAACCGGGTTCCCCACCTAGGCCAGTGGTGGCCTGACTGTTCAACTATTGGGACCCTGACAAAATCCTGCAGGTCGCAAGGACTAAGGGCCCCTGGCACCTGGACAACGGGCTGGGGAACATCTATCCTGACCAAACTGCTGAAGTGCAGAGACTCCGAGGGCCTTTCATGCCGGTCAAGCAGCTGTTGTGGCAAGAGGGCCTCAAATACTCCCTCATGTTCCTGGCCAAATTGCCTATTTTTTTTACTTGTTATGATTTCAATATGGTCAAGGTATAGTTACTGTTCTGAAATTAGAGAGAGGGGTCCTACTCACCGAAGGGACAGGACACCAGAAATAGACACTTCTGTCAAAAACAAGATCCCTTTGGGTTCCTTTGAAGCATACAAAAACACACTTCCAGCATCCACTCACGGTCCAATCCCCAACACCGAATAGAAACTTAAAACATAATATAAATTCTATAATATATTTTTATTTTTTTAGTCAATGTAAATTCGAGATATGTAAAAAAGGTTAAAAAACATAATTCATTAATGCATATAGGTTAAAAACATATCATACATAAACATATGGGAAAATGTAACAAGCAATCAAAATATCAACAACCCAACAAGTCAAATAAGCACCTCAAGTACATAAAAAGTGAAATTGATAACCATGGTTGGATGCTTAATAACAAACTTGTCTCCTAATCCACACAGGTATTGCTTGGGTGCGTTCTCAACAACAAGCGACGCGTTTCGGTGGTTTAGAGAGTTTCACCACCTTCTTCAGGCTTACAAATATAATTCAGTGTCTCCCAACACATTCATCCGAGAAATGATGTATTTCAGGGGGTCTGTCTCTTTCCCTGTTGCAGCTTCCTTCTCAATTCGGCCACACAATATGAAGATAAAATGGGGGCGCAAGCGTCTTCCCTTGATGGCTTCTTCTTTCGCTGATTTTTAAGATTTTGGGAGATTTGGATATTTGAAAGAAAAGCACAACTTCACTAATTATCCTTGATATAGAATCCGTCAAGGAGTCGCCACTGGAGCTATAGCGCTTAAAAATGACAAGGTCCTAATTCTTGTTGGCTTTCCAGGAGCTTGCACACCGCCTTCTCGTGCCTGTAGGCTAAGAACTCAAACTGCCGGGACTGAAAAGCCTCCTGGCGTACTCCTTCTCACAAACAAATCGATAGCTATCGAGACAAGAAAGAGACAGAGAAAGAGACAGACCCCCTGAAATACACCAGGGTTATCAATTTCACTTTTTATGTACTTGAGGTGCTTATTTGACTTGTTGGGTTGTTGATATTTTGATTGCTTGTTACATTCTCCCATACGTTTATGTATGATATGTTTTTAACCTATATGCACTAATGAATTATGTTTTTTAACCTTTTTTACATATCTCGAATTTACATTGACTCTAAAAAAATAAAAATATATTATAGAATTTATATTATGTTTTTGGTTTCTATTCAGTGTTGGTGATTGGACCGTGAGTGGATGCTGGAAGTGTGTTTTTGTATGCTTCAAAGGAACCCAAAGGGATCTTGTTTTTGACAGAAGTGTATAGTTACTGTTCTGACCAGGGAAGCAGAGTTGGAGTATTTGTTTTAAGTTCATGCACAGAAGAGCTACACTGTCATGCTCCTGTCAGGATCAGGGGGGAGACCATCACCGGGCTGCAGGGGGTTTTGGCCACCGGGGATGTTATGGGTTGGACCATTGATGGACCATGACAGCGCACACTTTGGACCAAATACCCAAGTATAATATTCTCTCCTGGAATATTAGGGGAATGGCCAACACCAGGCGTCGCCATTTGATATATTCCTATTCATGACGGATAGATTTACTCATAGGCAACCCTTCCATGATATCTTGGGTACTGTCCTCTGAATATTTGGGCCGAACTCTGTCTGATCATAACCACTTTAAACTGATTGTGCAATGGGGCAGACGGCGGGCGACTATACCCACTTGGAAACTGCACACCCTGGCCCTGCACATGTTATTCAATATTTTGATGAGAATGAGGGGTCGGCGGGGTTGGAATGGGATGCATTTAAGGTCATTATACAGGGTTGGTGCATCAAAACCTCTTAAGGGGTACGTCGTACATTGCAAACACAACTCCTTGATTTTGAAGATGCTATCTGGGCACCGGAGGTGCAGGCGGGGATGGGAGCAGGAAACCTGGCTGAGATTACTCCTATGAGGAGGGAAAACAGGGAGGTGAGAGCCAGGCTCAGAAGACTCGACTATGGGGAGCTTGTGGCCAGGCAGCCTGCGGAGGAGGACAGGACGGGCGGGTTTTGGCATGGCTCATGAAGTCGGTGGCCCCAGGCCCCAAGTGACTGCTCTTAGGTACAACACAGGGAAAATATTGTCCACCCAGACTGCCATCAATCAGGTGTTTCTGGACTATTATACTGCACTGTACTGGAAGGAGCAAGGACATGGGGGTCTCGCATTGTTGGACTAAATGGACAGCTTGCCCATTCCACGGCTTGATCCCTTGCATCGTCAGACCCTAGACAAAGCACTGACTGTAGAGGATGAGGAGGGAGGAGCCAGCCCATCATGGCCGCTCGGAGCTGATGCTCCGTGTTGAACCTTCCTCTCAGCTTCCCGAGCGGCATCCCGCCGCACTGCTTTTCACACTCAGAACAACGATTTTGCAGCCGGAATGCTGGCAGATCACCGGAAGATCTTTATCGCCCTTCTCCGATCTAGCATCGCGGAGATATGAGCCCTGATGTCCCCTCCTTCAATGACGCTAAGATGGCGCCTGATGAGCAGTGAGGGCTTGCCCGGGGCCGAAAGAACTGCACCCTGAGGCCGCCGACCCCCGCATCACCAAGCAAACAACACCCCAAAACTTTGGCCCACCCCTTGAACTGAGGGCCACTCACTCCGGTGACTATCAGCAGGACGTACGGGGCACCGAAAGTTCCAAAAGTGAACGGCCATCGGTGAGCAAAAGTGAAAGTTCCGTCCACGCCGATGAGACGGGGCGCGCTATCACTTCACTCGCCATCCCCCATTGGAGAGCAGGAGCACCGTACGAACAAGTGAGGCGCTCCCAACTCGGACGTAATTTCAATAGCACTCTTGGTGAGCAGAGTAGACCAACGCCTGACCCCAAAATGGCGGCCGCAGTCAGGGGGTCCTCCATTCTAAGCAAAGCTCTGTTTCTATACTCCTGGCAAGGACTACTCAGCGGACTGTATGGTGAATAGTTGATCACCCTCCGGCAGCCCCTCCATTATTTGACCCCGTCTTCCAGAGTTAGAGAAACCCCCGCCGTTTCTACCCTACCGTCTCGGCAATCTAAATGACATTCAAGGTGTCTGAAATGTCTGTTCATCTTTGTTGAGACCAATTCGTTTTTATGAGAGAGTGATAGGGATATAGAAGGCTGATCCTAAAATGGCAGCAGTTTCTCCCCCTTGTAGCTTTAACACGGCAATACTCTCATCCTCGGGAGGCGAGCGGACACTGGCTATGGCCTCTCGCTGCGCCATTGCTCAACAAACACCCCCTTCGAGCTAAAGATATTAATGGGACCGGCAGAATGTAACACCAAGGTTAGAATTCCTTTGCGTGTCCCCAAGATGACTGCCACAGTTGTCCCCACCACGTTGTGCTACTACTCTGGAACAAAAACTGGACTTCGACCTGACTTTGAACCTATCCCCCATCCTGCTTACCCATTAGGACTCAGAACATGTTGATCTTACCTCCGACAATGGAGACCTAGCTTTTTTTGGCTGATGCCCGGTGGAGCTACCTGATAGCTATAGAGGAGATAGGCTGTGGACTTCCCCCTCGGCCGTCACCTACCCATCCGGACTTTGGGCAGACTTTCCTTCGTCTATCCATCATATCTCCCTCCTACCCCTTCACCCTACCCCCTTACCCCTCTACGCTCCATTCTTCTTGTCTCCTATGCTCTTTATATGTTTTTCCATTGAGACCTAGCTATTTGGCTGATGCCTGGTGGAGCTACCTGTTAGCTATAGAGGAGATGGGCTGCGGACTTCCCCCTCGGCCCTCACCTACCCAGCCGGACCTTGGACAGACTTTCCCTTTGTCTCTCCGTCGTATCTCCCCCCTACCCTTTTACCCTACCCCCTTACCCCTCCTCCCTCCTTTGTCCTCGCACTAAATGATCTTTAAATGTTTTTCTTGTTATTGTTGTAACTTGCAACTGATGTAATTTTGTCAACATTGTGGAACTTCATGTAAAGCGCTCTGATACCTCCGGGTCTAGCCAGCGTTATATAAAACTCATTAAATAAAAGGAGGTCTGACTGGTAATCCAACAGTTGACATGCAAAAAAACTCCTAGGATTGAGGAGCTCCCGGTGGAATTTTATTCTACCTACAGAGCCACTCTCGCCTCGAAGCTTCTCCAAGTGTACCACCAGGCTAGAGAAGAAGGTGCGCTCCCATTGTCTATGTGGGAGACATTGATAGTAGTCCTGCCCAAACCAGGAAGAGTTCTGTTGGACATGCATTCATACAGACCTCTGTCTCTTTTGAACATGGACTATAAGATCCTTGGAAGGGTCACTGCCAAAAGGCTTTTGCTATACTCCCCACTTTGGTCCACCCTGATCAGAACGGGTTTATCCCAGGGAGGGATACATTTTTTAACTCCGTCTCTTTTGCCTCATAGAGGAAAACCTGAAGGTGTCCCCACCGCATACTGCCCTTTTGCACGATATTGAAAAGGCATACAACACCTTAGGATGGTCCTACTTGCTGAAGGAATTGTAGATAATGGGGCTGGGTCCTGTGTTGTGTTGTGTTGGATAGCCCTGCTCTATGTTGGCCCAGTAGCATGGGTCCGTATGGGCAGTGAGATCTCAGCCCAGTTTCACATACACGGGGTACAATGCAGGGACGTCTGTTATCGCCACTTATTTTTGTGCTGGCTCTGGAACCAGGGCTCACAGTTGGGAAGCAGTATCCCTGTATGCAGATGACACGTTAGTGTACCCCCGGGACGCAACTGGTGACCTCCCCGGGTAATGGCGGAGTTGGAGGATTTCAGTGGGGCTTAGGGCTTCAGATTGAACTGGGCGAAGTCCTGTTTATCCCCTATGCGCCGCCTTATGCAGGTGTAATGGGATGTGTTGCCCCCGCTGGCAGTGGATTGGCGCCTTGACTCCTTTCGGTACTTGGGAGTAAACATGTATCACACCGATGATGATCTCATACAGGATAATCAGGGGATCATGGTGGCCAGGGTTTGCAGCTCATTGACTTTTTGAAGCTCCCTGCTGCTCTCTACGATGAGTAGGATAGCTAGAGCAAAATTGCTGATATTACCCAGACTGTTGTACCACTTCTCGGCCCTCCTGGTTTGCCTGTCCCAGAGGTTTTTCCATGACTTCGAATCTGTCCTATTGGACCTGATCTGGGGACAAGGTAGGAAGAGAGTGGCACTAGGCAAACTTAATGCCCGGCTCAAGTGTGGGGACCCTACACTAAGAGTTATATTACGCAGCTGCGCAGCTGCAGTGACCAATACCCCCAGAGCAGTTGGTCATACAGAGTGACTTGAGGGACTGCCCTGTGGTGGACCACCCGCGGGACCCACGTTGGATCGGTCGCCTGGTTACGGCAGCGAGGCACCGCTAGCACATGTATGTTTAGCTCAATCATCTCCCACTTCTGTATTCGCCGACCCTGCCTCTATGGGCGCTACCGGCTTTACATCAGGTGGCTGAACAGCACAACATCAGAGCATGGGGAGAGGTGGGCTCATAGTACTAGGAGACCTAAACACACACAAGACCTTCCAGGAACTTTTTGATCAGTATGGCCTCGATGAGTGTCAGTTCCTATCCTACAATGCACTGTACGCCTCGCTGAGTGTGCTTTGGGGGTCGGATCGCATGCAGCCTGACCTATTTCTACCATTGCATACTTTGCTCACTCATGACCATGACAGGCGTTCGATTACAGCACTCTAAAGAACAAGTTACTTACCTTCGGTAGCACATTATCTAGTAGAGACAATATCTAGCTGCAGATCCCTTATCTTCGAATTTCCCAGGCGTCAGACTGGATCCGGAAATTTTGCATGAGTGGTACCCCTGCGCGCCATAGGGTTGCTCAGTTCGGTTCTGTGTGGCTTTGTTGGCGCCGGATGCAACGTCGTGGTCACCTATATAGGCGCCACCCAGGTTCGCTGATGCCAGCTACTTTTCTCGACTTTCCACACCAGAAGCGCAGAGCCATGAAGTGAACTGACTAGTGGGTGTCCAATCTAGGACCCTGAAAAGGGAGCAACCCTATCCCTATAAATATGTCCGCAGATCGGAGAGGCATGGGTGGGTCTGTAAAGAATCTGCAGCTAGATTTTGTCTCTACCAAATAATGCGTTACCGAAGTAACAGATTCCATACCTTTGAATAGATACCCAAGCCATACCATTCTGGCAGTGGGTCGTGGACAAATTTCTAGACTAAAAAGTCCTGCAGGACCGAACATGCGAAATGCCCATCCCTGCGAACCTGACTGTCCAGGCAGTAGTGTTTAGCAAACGTGTGCAAGGAAGCCCAAGTTGCTGCCTGACAGATGTCCAGGACTGGCACCCTAGAGTTAACCCCATGGTCACAGCCTTCCCTCTGGTGGAAAGTTCCCCTAAGCCCTCAGGAGGCTGCTTTTCAGCCAAGGCAAAGCAAATCTTTATACAGAGAACGACCCAGTGTTAAGTGGACCGTTTCTCTACTGTCGACCTTTTTTAGCTCCCACATAGCCCACAAAGAGTTGGTCGTCCACCCAGAACACTTTTGTACAGTCAAGGTAGAACAACAACGCTCTTTTTGGGTCGCTCCTCTTCCTTAGAGGGATGTGAAGGAGCATAAAGGGTGGGCAATGTGACCGAATGACCCAAATATAATGGAGTCACCAGTTTAGGTAGGAAAGAGGCCCAGATGCGAAGCACCACCTTATCCGGAAGTTTCATAAGATAGGGAGGCTTGGATGATAAAACCTGCAGTTCACTCATCCTCCAGGCAGATGATAGTGTCACTAGAAATGGTCGTCCACCCAGAACACTTTTGTACAGTCAAGGTAGAACGACAACGCTCTTTTTGGGTCCAGATGATGGAGTCGCTCCTCTTCCTTAGAGGGATGTGAAGGAGCATAAAGGGTGGGCAATGTGACCGACTGACCCAAATATAATGGGGTCACCAGTTTAAGTAGGAAAGAGGCCTGGATGCGAAGCACCACCTTATCCGGAAGTATCATAAGATAGGGAGGCTTGGATGATAAAACCTGCAGCTCACTCACCCTCCAGGCAGATGATAGTGCCACTAGAAATTCTGTCTTGATGGTAAGCAACCGGAGGGGACAATTATGTAGCGGCTCAAAGGGAGCACACATGAGGTAAGTGAGAACAAGGTTCAGATCCCACTGAAGCATAGTGAAGGGCGTAAGGAGAAACATATGTAGAGAGGAGAGGATGTGGCCTAACGGCTAGGGCTGTCAACCTCATATCTGGGGAACCGGTTTCGAGTCTTGGCAATGACGCTCAACATCCTGTTATTCTGGGCAAATCGCTTGATATCCCTGTGCCTAACAAAAATGAATGTGTCCTTATGTAATGCAACTGGTGCTCATCTAAAGCATTCTGATACCTGATACCTTCGGATCAAGTTCGTGCTATATAAAACTCTGGGAAAAAAAATATGTATAAGCCCTTTCAGGAACCTATTACAATAGGGGACTTGAATAAAGAGGGTTGGTCAGGCAGCTACAGGAAAGCGGACAGAGCAGAAAGATAACCCTTGAGAGTGCCCAGATAAGAGCCCTGCTGGGCAAGGGTAAGAATAAAGAGAAGAATAGCAGAAAGAGAGGCAGAAAGAGGGTCAATAGACTTTTCTGTACAATATTTTACACATTTTTGCCAACAGCAGGCGTATACTGTTTTGGTGGAGGGCAGCCTGGTCTCCAGAATAACTGTACAATATTCTGGAGGAAGGTCAAAAGCTAACAACTGTCACCGATCAATCTCCATGCAAGGAGGCTCTTTCTTCTAGGAAACTGGTAGAACAGGTGTTGATAACATCCAGGCTTGATGATGGCAATGCACTGTATTTGGGCCTGCCTGATTACCTGATCAGTAAGTTGCAGGTGGTCCAAAATGCAGCAGCTCACACGCTTCTCAGCTTGCCACTGAGAGCTCATGTATCCCCCTATCTTAGAGAGCTGCATTGGCTTCCCATTAGGAAGACAATCCTTTTCAAGAACTTGCTACTGGTTCACAGGGCTCTTCATCAGTCTGGTGCATTGTACCTCTGAGCAAAAATTAGCTTTTATGCTCCTTCCAGGCACTCAGCCAACATCTTTCTGGCCAAAATCCATAGAATTCAACATTCCAGAATGAGGGGCAGGTCCTTTTCATTTTTGGGGCCTTCACTCAGAACAAACCCCCTTTGAAGTTAAGGTGCATTTCATCTACCCCCCAGTTTCGGAAGAAACCGAAAACATGGCTTTTTAAGCAAGATTAGTGTTACTTCTCTCAGCTACATTTCACTGGAGGTGCAGAGCGCTTTAGAAATGTCCTTTAAATAACATTACATTCCCAAGCTGGTTCTTCCGGACCAGTCGGGATTCGTACCCACTAGATCAACAATGCATTACCTGCGCATGGTCTTCGCAGCGTTGCATTACTTTGAATCAGACTTCCAGGCAGTGGCGGTGCTGCTTGACGCAGCAAAAGCGTTTGACTCCCTGCAGTGGGACTATATGTTTACTGTGCTGTTGAGAATGGGCCTACCACCGTTTTTTCTTCAATGGGTTCGGATACTGTATACTGAGCCAGTTGCGCGTGTGCGCGTCAACGGCTGGGTGTCTGCGGCGTTCCCCATCAGACGAGGCACGACGGCGCCACTGCGATTTTGGCAGAGGCCGCTTGTGGTCTCATTGTACGCCGACGACATGCTGTTGTATGTCCATGAGCCCGCCACGTATCTCCCAGAATTGCTCCGTGAATATGTAAAGTTCGAGAGATACTCCGGATTAGGTATCAATTGGGCTAAGTCGACGGTGTTCCCGCTTACAGCTGGCACTCAGGAGGTGGAGCTGGACTTCCCGTTGACGTGGACGAGTGACCCGGTGAAATACTTGGGGATATGGTTGCACAGAGATCCTGATCAGGTGATCTCTATGAATTATGGCCGAGTCATTGCACAGATCACTGACCGGGCGGCGCGTTGGGCTAGGTTGCCTCTCTCGCTTGCTGACCGGATAGCGGTTACTAAAATGACGATTTTGCCCAAACTCCTATATTTGTTCGTCAATATCCCCATACGACTGAACATCTCGTTGTTTAACACGCTTCAGTCGGCCATGCTGACATTCGTCTGGGGTGGCAGGAAACCCAGATGCAGTTGGGTTGTGCTCGTACAACCGTTTGAACGGGGGGGCTTCGAAGCGCCTGACATGCGGCTGTATTACCTGTGCGCGCAGGTGCAGTTTGCGCATTATTGGTTCTTTCGGCAGCGGTTCCAGCCAAATACCGCGATTGAGGCTGATGCGGTGCTTCTGGTACCGCTGGTGGCGGCAGCGGAGGGGGTGGTCCGAGGACGGAAATCAACCCAGTTCAATGTACCGCGTGGGCATGGAAGACCCTTGCTAAAAGTGCACAGCTGGATTACCTATATGCCCCGGCGTTGCCGCTAGCTGCACACCCGGAAATCTCGGCGACACAAGAACGGGCCGCTTTGCGAGCACTGGGGGCTGCGGGGATCAAAACACTGGGAGACATGTATAAGCAGGATCAGTTCCGCTCGCTCCTGGACTTGCAGGGGGGACGGGTCCATTGTATGATATTGGGGTTCACATAGACGGGTGCAGCAGGCAGTCAGAGCCATTTACCCGGACTTTCCCGCGGAGCCTAGAACGTTGTTGGCGCTGCAGGCGGTGATGGCAGGGGAAGAGCGCAGGGGTCTAATAACCAAGCTATATAATGCGTCAATGAGAGAAGGGGAATTCATGGAAAACCCTTTGTACAATAAATGGAACGCAGCGCTGGGGTCTGCACTGTCGTTAGAGCAATGGAAGTTCTGCTCTGTGCTGACTGGTCGCTTGACTGCGAACTGCAATCTCAGCATTATTCATTTCAAGTATCTGCACCAGTTATATTATACACCAATGCAACTGCGGAGGTTCGGTTTGCGGGAGAATGCTTGCTGTGCGAGGTGCGGGCAGGATGATGCGGACTTTCTGCATCTTGCATGGCGCTGCGCTGGAATATTTAAATTTTGGACTCGGGTCACGAGAGTGCTTACTGAAGTTGTGTTAGAAAATGTGAAGAGTGCTCCTAAAGTTTGCCTATTGGGTTGGGTAAAGAATCTTAAGCCATGCAATCGGTGCATTTTTGCAGTCTCGACCCTGCTGGCTAAGCGGGCTGTGGCGCAGTGCTGGGGAGCCAAAACCACCCCAACTGTAAAAAAGTGGGTCCGGGATTTGATATACTGTAGAGAACAGCTGGAGGCTTATGCAGAGGAACTACCCGAAGCCTCACAGCCCTGGGACTTTTGGTCTCCACTCACTATGTATCTACTTGGGCATCCTGAGCTACAGTAGATTTGTTGTAGACTTGTGCGGGCTGCCAGAGTTCGCGAGTGTTGGGGCTGTTAATATTGCTGCCATACATATGATGTTTAAGATGCTATGGGTTCAAGAATACCAACTAAAGTGCCGGGATGGGTGGGGGAGGGTTGTGGGTTTGTTCTTTGTTGATGTGTCTTGTATGATGTAAAATGCTTGAACTAATATATGGCTACAATGGTCTTGGCGGTCCCATCTTCGGGCAATCTATGCTTTTATTTCAAGCTGTTTAATAAACAGAAATAAAAAAAATAGATTATTGGCTAAAAATAAATTACATTACATTACATTATAAGGAGGCGGAGAGCTGACAGGTTCGGGTGGATAACCCTCCCCTGCTGCTGCGACAGTAGATCCTCCTGAAGAGGCAGCCTGATCAGAGGATCAATGCTCATTTTCAGAAGCTCAGGATGCCAAACTCAGCGCCCAGTCTGGAGCCACAAGAATGGCTTGGGCCCGATCGCTCCTGATCTTCTTGAGAACTCTGGGCAGGAGTGGTATGGGCGGGAAGGTGTACAGGAGGCCTGAGCTCCACTCTCGAAGAAAAGCGTTGCCGAGCGATAGCCGCCTTGGAAACTCCAATGCACAATACTGCTGACATTGCGCATTCTCTTCGGAGGTGAACAGATCTAACCAAGGCTCTCCCCACAGCTCAAAGAGACCTTGCGCCATGTTCGGCTGGCGATGCCATTCGTGATCCGCTAGCTATATAAACGAACAAGGGTTGGGTCCTGTCACTACCTGGCCTGGACCACTACAATACCATCAAACAAACACAGTGACCAGGTAGGTTGTTATAATCAAATTGAATAGAACCCTAGACAATCAATTCTAAAGTCTGCGTGCTTTATTTCACTTCGACTTCAAACTTTTCGAAGAGCAAAATTCACCCAATCATTTCATGTCATGAGAAGGGCGACACATCATTTGGATGCACATTGTAAGTGTAAAACATTAACATAAAATGCACATGAACACGTTAAAACAACACAATTGTAATTAAGCACAGTATAAACAGGTCAAAAACAAATCATGAACACAAAAAACATTAATAAACAGTGCAAATGACCAGTCCTTGTTTGCACACAAGCACTAGGCGGACAATAACACATTTCGTACTCAGGTTTGCACCTACTGTCCTGCCTGTGACATGAGTAAGGGGGTTACACATTTATAGTGGGTGTTGTCTCCAGGGGGAAAAAACGGTTCAAACTGATTCCCTCGAGGCACGCCCTGTATTGGTTAACCCATACTCTTAAGCCAACACGTTTCGAACCCCAAGTAGTAGGGATGCCAAACTCAGCGCCCAGTCTGGAGCCACAAGAATGGCTTGGGCCCGATCGCTCCTGATCTTCTTGAGAACTCTGGGCAGGAGTGGTATGGGCGGGAAGGTGTACAGGAGGCCTGAGCTCCACTCTCGATGAAAAGCGTTGCCGAGCGACAGCCGCCTTGGAAACTCCAATGCACAATACTGCTGACATTGCACATTCTCTTCGGAGGTGAACAGATCTAACCAAGGCTCTCCCCACAGCTCAAAGAGACCTTGCGCCATGTTCGGCTGGCGATGCCATTCGTGATCCGCTAGACATCATCTGATGAGTTTGTCTGCCTTGCATTCAGAGAACCTGCCAGGTTTTGAATCACCAGGGTTATGCTCTGCTGTTACAGCCATGTCTGGAGATGCATGGCCTCTTGACAAAGGGTCCACAACCCCACCCCTGCCCTGCTTGTTGCAGTACCACGTGGTAGTGGATTGTCCGTGAACACCTGCACTAACTTCCCCTTGACAAAGGGAGGAAATGCTTTCAATGCTAGCCAGATCACCCGGAGCTCCAACATGTTGATGTGGAGCCCTGATTCCGCCAGAGACCAGAGTCCTCGATCTCTACCTCTCCCAAATGGCCACCCCATCTGAGGAGTGACGCATCTGTCACTACTGTGAGATCTGGTTGGGGAAGGGAGAGGGGCCTTCCTCTGACCCAATCGCAGTTCATAAACCACCACTGCAGGTCCTTTGCAGTTCCTTCCAAGATCAGGACCACATCGGAGAGATTCCCCTGATGCTGCACATACTAGAACTTCAGGTCCCACTGCAGAGCCCGCATATGCCATCTGGCATGATTTACCAACAGGATGCAGGATGCCATTAGGCCCAGCAGCCTCAGAGTCAATCTCACCGAAATCCAGGATAGAGGCTTAAACATCGGTATCATAACCTGAAAATCCTGAACTCACTGCTCGGGACGATAAGCCCAAAACTGCACTGCGTACAGAATATCTCCAATCAAAGGGAGCATCAACGAAGGAGTAAGGTGTGACTTTGGCACGTTTATAGTGAACCCCAGCGAATTCAGGAGGTCCACTGGAGACTGGATGAAACCGCCCTGCCAGCCAGTCAGTCATATCCAGACCACAACTAATGGTGAACTTTGGTGCATCCCTCCCATTTTTTTACTGCTTGGGAGAGCACAGCCCGGGCCTCCTCCTTGACCGGTGGCAGAACTTGGGCAACCGTTTCCCATAAGGTATGTGAGAAACAGCCCAAAAGGTATGTGGTGTTCATCGACCGCAATGCCAGGCTGGCAGAAGAAAACATCTTCATCCCAAATGCATCCAGCCTCTTGGATTCCCTGTCCAGGGGAGTGGATGGGAACGTACCTTGGGATGTTGAGGCTTGGACTACCAAGCTCTCAGGTGTAGGATGTTGGCTGAGGAAACTTGGATCACCCGGGGCAGGGTGATGGCGGCATGCTATTGTCCTGTTCACAGGCGCCCCTGTGCTAGGCTTGGACCAAGTGCCTAGAATGACATCCGTCAGTGCTTCATTGAAGGGCAGAAGGGATTTGGATGAGGAAGCCCCAGGCTGAAACACTTTGGTCAAGAAGTTAGTCTTGGCCCGCACCAAGGGCAGCTCAAGACCAAGGACCTCCGCTGCCCTCTTCACCGCCATAGCATAAGATGCTCCCTTATCTGTAGCCGCAGTAGGTGGAGAGAGCATACCAGCATCTGGAGAGGTGTCCAGTCCACTGGCTTCCGCAAGCTCCTCATACCAGTCCAATTCCTCACCAGGAGTGTCTAACTGGTGCTCTATAGGGTCCAGTGATCCATCCCACTCTTCTTCTATGCCTGTAACCTCCTCAAAACGTTCAGGCAATGGCCTAGAGCCCCTGGGCTCCGTCTGCACTGGAATCATCAGGAATCAGAATGGGGCTGGTGCCGCTGATGGGATTCAAGAGCACTGACTTCAGGACCGGCACCGGGGAAGAACACATTGGCACGACCAGCACCGATCTGAATCCGGGATCGGATCCATGAGACCCCACCGGAGCCGAGGATGGAGCCATCAGCATGGAACCTGATGGGGCCTCTTCTGACACCATGGGGCTCAGAGACGCACTGGAGGGGTCGGCCCGCTCAAATACTTGGCGCATGGCCTCGTAAAACGCTTTTATTTGAGCGGGGGGCTCTCCCAGAAATGGAGGGAGGTGTGGAGTTGGACCTGGCAACGACTCAGCAGAACCGTGCCTGGAACGTCAATGGTCCTCACTAGTCTCGTCCATCCTCAACGGAAGAGATGAAGTCGAAGTCCGTCTAGACTTCTTCTTGTGCTTCTTGCCAGAGTGTCCCAAGGACCTAGAGTGGGATGAAAAAGACTTGGGGCTCCTGGAGCGGTCATGTGACCTTCTCTTCCTCGACCTCCTAGGAGTCCCGCTAGATGGCGTCGACTGCCAGGCCACAAGCAGTTTTAAGGACCACTCCTTCAAAGCCTTCGGCGCCATGGCCCGGCAGTCTGAGCATCACTTCGAGTCATAGTCACGCTCGAGACACCATAAGCACACAAGTTGCAGGTTGGTAATGGACATGGCATGGTGACAGGCACCACATGGCCTAAACCATACCTTTCTAGAGGTCATCCCTCGACACACAAGGAAAATTCTTCTCCAAAAGTCTGTGAAAAAGAGACGGAAAGGTAGCTCTTCTCCAGATCAGCGCTAACTGGCATGGCACGGAAATAAAAGAACTGATGACCAGGTGGAGTTTATATAGGTGACCGCGACATCACATGTGGCTCCAACGACACCGACGATGCCAGGCGTAACCGAATGGAGCCACCCGATGACATGTGGGCACGGCTCACGCAAACGTTTCCGGATCCAGTCTGACGCCTGGGAAATTCAAAGGTAAGGAATCTGCAGCTAGAATTATCAGATAAACGTTGATGGATGCCTGCGTTATGCGTTTCCTGACTTTGAAGGAGGGCTGGGATGCTTCGCTGGGGGTAGATCATACTGATGGACAGTGGGATATGGTACTTAGCGACTCTGGGGCAGATTTACAAGCCCCCTGCGCCACCAGCACGTCACTTTTTGTGACGTACTGGAGGCGCATTCCACTTCTCCATATTTACAAGGAGAGGAAAAGTCACCCTGCGTGACTTTTCCTCTCCTTGTAAATATGGCCCCTTCACACGCAGCACTTTGCGTGGAAGGGGCGTTCCATGGGTGTTGCTGTAGGTGTTCCCACGCAACACCCATGGAATGAGACACATTTCCAGATTTACGAGGAATCGTAAATCTGGAAATGCGTGTCAATGCTACGCCTCCCCAGGGGAGGCGTAGCAAGGCGCATTGAGGAGAAATGTTTTTATTTCTCCTAGTTTTTTCCTCTTTCAAAGCATGCTGCATTCTACAGCACGCATTGAAAGAGGAAAATGCCTGTAGTGATTGTTTTTGTGCAGGAAGGTGCCCCTTCCTGCACAACAACAATCTCCCCATGACGCAGGCATCCTTGCATCATGGTGCAAGGATGCCGGCGCATGGCTGCAGTTTGTGCGCCAGCGCAGGGGGGAGCACAGGAATGCAACATATTATTGTAAATATGTCGCATTCCTGTGCTTCGGAAGTGCCGCAGCGTGGCGCAGCCAAAGGGCTTGCGTTGCTGCGCTGCGTCACTTCCTTGTAGATCTGCCCCTCTGTCTTCAAGACCTGCTCAGATGGGCGAAGGCAGAGGTTGTGGTCTTGCACACTCAGATATCATACCAGGGAGATGCACCACATCTAGATACCTGGGACACATACCTGGAAAAACTGTAGTCAAAAACCTGACATCAGACCTCCATGAGCCACACTACATCTCCCCTGCCCACCCTTCTGGATCAGACTCAGTGGGGTTCACAAAGCACCCTAGGGTGTCTTCTGTGAGGACGTTACTGACCCCCATGGCTTCTTGGTGATGGGCTGTCTTACCCCCTCTGCATGATCTCCACACCCAGTTAGATCTGCCCCCCCCCACATTGCACAGGTGGTGTAGTAGCTCTTCAGTGGCCCCTGTTGTACTATCTTAACCCCTGTTTAGGTCACGCCTACGCAGCGCACATGCGCTGCTTAGGAGGGCCTTTAGCCGTCGCTCTGCTCATTTTCAAGCACACACTCGTGCTTGTGGCGGCATCCACCTTGCGGGAGCGAGCAGCAGCGCGCATGCTAATTGGCAGTTGCTCGCTCCCGCAAGACGGATGGTGCCACAAGCACGAGTGTGCTTGAAAACAGACACCTTGAACTCGTTCTCATTTTTAAGCGAGTCACACTTTGTGCTAGTATAGCACACTGATTGCTTTGTTGACAGTCTCGTAGCGCTGTACATAAAGCTTCAGGGAGTTGCTGTTGCTCCCGCTGACCCTGCTCCTCCGCTTCCTCCCTGGTCTGCCAGTTCCACCATATACGTATATGCGTGTCTCTAGGTCCTTGCTTTATTTATTTGCAATTTTATATAGCGCGAACTCGACCCGAAGGTATTGGAGCGCTTTACGTAACTTTCAGTTACATTAGACAAGGACGCATTTATTTTTCAGGCACAGGGAGATTAAATGATTTCCTCGGATCAGGACGCCGAGACTAGAACCTGCGACCACAGTTCCAAGGTAGACAGCACTGGCCGTGACGCCACATCCCTCTCCCAGTGCCTCTCTGGAGCAGCTATGACATCACTATACGTGTGACACCTTGAACTCGTTCTCATTTTTAAGCGAGTCACACTTTGTGCTAGTATAGCACACTGATTGCTTTGTTGACAGTCTCGTAGCGCTGTACATAAAGCTTCAGGGAGTTGCTGTTGCTCCCACTGACCCTGCTCCTCCGCTTCCTCCCTGGTCTGCCAGTTCCACCATATACGTATATGTGTGTCTCTAGGTCCTTGCTTTATTTATTTGCAATTTTATATAGCGCGAACTCGACCCGAAGGTATTGGAGCGCTTTACGTGACTTTCAGTTACATTAGACAAGGACGCATTTATTTTTCAGGCACAGGGAGATTAAATGATTTCCTCGGATCAGGACGCCGAGACTAGAACCTGCGACCACAGTTCCAAGGTAGGCAGCGCTGGCCGTGACGCCACATCCCTCTCCCAGTGCCCCTCTGGAGCAGCTATGACGTCACTATACATGTGACACCTTGAACTCGTTCTCATTTTTAAGCGAGTCACACTTTGTGCTAGTATAGCACACTGATTGCTTTGTTGACAGTCTCGTAGCGCTGTACATAAAGCTTGAGGGAGTTGCTGTTGCTCCCGCTGACCCTGCTCCTCCGCTTCCTCCCTGGTCTGCCAGTTCCACCATATACGTATATGCGTGTCTCTAGGTCCTTGCTTTATTTATTTGCAGTTTTATATAGCTCTAACTGGACCCGAAGGTATTGGAGCGCTTTACGTGACTTTCAGTTACATTAGACAAGGACGCATTTATTTTTCAGGCACAGGAAGATTAAATGATTTCCTCGGATCAGGACGCCGAGACTAGAACCTGCGACCACAGTTCCAAGGTAGACAGCGCTGGCCGTAACGCCACATCCCTCTCCCAGTGCCTCTCTGGAGCAGCTATGACGTCACTATACATGTGACACCTTGAACTCGTTCTCATTTTTAAGCGAGTCACACTTTGTGCTAGTATAGCACACTGATTGATTTGTTGACAGTCTCAAAGCGCTGTACATAAAGCTTCAGGGAGTTGCTGTTGCTCCCGCTGACCCTGCTCCTCCGCTTCCTCCCTGGTCTGCCAGTTCCACCATATACGTATATGCGTGTCTCTAGGTCCTTGCTTTATTTATTTGCAATTTTATATAGCGCAAACTCGACCCAAAGGTATTGGAGCCAGTAGCGGTCGGTGGTGGAAGTGCCGCCGGGGCGCTGACTTGGGGCGGGGCAGGGTGGGCGGTAGTAAACTACGGATTACGGCCTATTACAGGTAAGTACACATATAAATAAATAAAACGAATTTCGTTGCGGGCGCTGCATCGCATTTGGCGATGCAGCGCGAGAAACGAAATTCGTTTTACTTATTTATATGTGTACTTACCTGTAATAGGCCGTAATCCGTAGTTTACTACCCCCCACCCTGCCCCTCCCCCGCCCCACCCCACGTCAGCGCCCCGGCGGCACTCCCACCACCGATCGCTACTGATTGGAGCGCTTTACTTGACTTTCAGTTACATTAGACAAGGACGCATTTATTTTTCAGGCACAGGGAGATTAAATAATTTCCTCGGATCAGGCCGCCGAGACTAGAACCTGCGACCACAGTTCCAAGGTAGACAGCGCTGGCCGTGACGCCACATCCCTCTCCCAGTGCCTCTCTGGAGCAGCTATGACGTCACTAGACGTGTGACACCTTGAACTCGTTCTCATTTTTAAGCGACTGCGCTTTGCCTCCTGGGATATGTCAGTCCTGACTCGAAGTTACAACGCTCTTAGACACAAAAACTTTGAAACAGGCCTTCTCTGGGGCATCTCCCGAAACTACGGAAATTCCACCCCTCTCCCTCAGGAAACTCCCGTTGCTGATACTGTGACGGAAGCCTGGTTCCATAGTTTAAAAAATCTGCAGCTCTTGCCTATTCTGTTAAGCTATTTTGCACTGTCCACA
Source organism: Calotriton arnoldi (assembly GCA_963921515.1). NCBI lineage: Eukaryota > Metazoa > Chordata > Amphibia > Caudata > Salamandridae > Calotriton > Calotriton arnoldi. The sequence continues at coordinate 88,593 of CAWUFW010019050.1, read as the reverse complement.
CCGATTATTTATATAAATATATATATATATCAATTTCTGAACAGCGTCCCTGGTGTTCGCTGTAAAAAAATAAGTAAAATAAGATTACAAAAATGAAACAGACCTCGTACAATGTAATCTGATGGTCGTGTAAAGCACTCCAATGCTCTTAGGACATGTTCGAGCTATATAAAACTGATAAGAGGGAACGGCAAACCTACAAGTCCCAGAATGCAAAGTGATGTTGGCATAAAAGGGAGGACAAGTTTAAAGTGCCACATATATGACATGGGATTACTGAGTGGATTTGCCTAATATGGGCCTCAAAAATTTAGTCTGTAATTCCTCAAATATGCCCCCCCCCCCCAGTCAGTGCCAACAACTGCTCCGGTACCTGCCCCTTTTCACCACCTCTGATGGGCTCTTGCAGTCAAATGAAAAGGGTCAAACATCCCACCACAAATTAACAGAAAACAAGCATTGGCATAGCCAATAGGTCTCGCCTTTGGGACCTTATGAGTATTTAGTTATGCAGCACAATATCCTTGGTGCAACAACATCAACTGTTGCATGGCTAAATACATAAGGTCCCAAAGGCGAGACCTATTGGCTATGCCAATGCTTGTTTTGGATTAGTGTTGGTGGGCTCCTGCCCAGAGATATATCGTGTCACTGCACACACTAGGACAACCGTGTCACCTCCATGAAAGGTTGGATGCACCGTGGGAGTGCATGCTCTTGGTATGGACCACGGATCGGCACTTTTATTTAGCAAGGGCTTCTATTTTATTTGTATTTATTGCATAATTGCCAAATTGTTTTTGTAATGGTTGTTCCATCTGCCCGATGTGTATGCTTAATCACTAATAAAAAGTTACTTGGAAAAAAAAGTAACATATGGGAAATGTAAGCAGAGACCTAGAATGCAGATTACATTTTTACAGTTCAGAAATCAATAAATCAGTGCTTTAGTTTGGATAGTTAACCACTTGACCGCTAGGGCCTTCCACGTCCCCTTAACCATGATGCTATTCCTTTTTAGATCGAGCCTCGAGTAGCGCGCAAGCGCTGCTTAGAGGCGAAGACTTTTAGTAAGTGAGTTTGAAAAGTAGTCCAAAAAACGCTCGTGTGTCGTGGCTGGCCTTTTTGAGATGGGTACGCGCGGCAAACATGTGTTTCCAATTATCGTGCCCAGACGCGGGCGCGATAATTGTAAACACATGCCGGCAAAAGGCCATTACGCACGAGCGTCTGGTCAGCTGAGCAGGCTGCCGCGCTCCCTCCTCCCCCCTCCGCTCCTCTGTGGTGCGCGCGCACCACTGTTTATTTATTTTTTTACCGCGCGGCCGCCATTTTTGTTTTACTTGTTTCAATCCCGCAGCAGCATGCCTATATCTCTCCCCATAGATAGCAATTGATACTGTCGGCGAACAATTATAATATTTAAAAAACCACACAGGGCCGTGCGTGTTTGCACATACCGTCCCTGTAATTCTTGGCACTGGACTGTTATCACACACAGCAGAATAAAGAAGCGGGATTTACATACAAAATAATAGCCAGACTTAACATTTTAAGACGAAACAATATTTAAAAGGTTCGTCTTAATGCCCGCTCCCGCCCTCCTCCTTGCTGTCTCTTGTTTTTGACCCTCTGAAGTCCGATGTCTGCATCCCGCTGTCCCTCATGTTAGTGCCCGCTCCCGCCCTCCTCTTGCTGTCTCTTGTTTTTGACCCTCTGAAGTCGATGTCTGTATCCCGCTGTCCCTCATGTTAGTGCCCGCTCCCGCCCTCCTCTTGCTGTCTCTTGTTTTTGACCCTCTGAAGTCCGATGTCTGCATCCCGCTGTCCCTCATGTTAGTGCCCGCTCCCGCCCTCCTCTTGCTGTCTCTTGTTTTTGACCCTCTGAAGTCCGATGTCTGCATCCCGCTGTCCCTCATGTTAGTGCCCGCTCCCGCCCTCCTCTTGCTGTCTCTTGTTTTTGACCCTCTGAAGTCGATGTCTGTATCCCGCTGTCCCTCATGTTAGTGCCCGCTCCCGCCCTCCTCTTGCTGTCTCTTGTTTTTGACCCTCTGAAGTCCGATGTCTGCATCCCGCTGTCCCTCATGTTAGTGCCCGCTCCCGCCCTCCTCTTGCTGTCTCTTGTTTTTGACCCTCTGAAGTTGATGTCTGTATCCCGCTGTCCCTCATGTTAGTGCCCGCTCCCGCCCTCCTCTTGCTGTCTCTTGTTTTTGACCCTCTGAAGTCCGATGTCTGTATCCCGCTGTCCCTCATGTTGGTGCCCGCTCCCGCCCTCCTCTTGCTGTCTCTTGTTTTTGACCCTCTGAAGTCCTATGTCTGTATCCCGCTGTCCCTCATGTTAGTGCCCTCTCCCCCCTCCTCTTACTGTCTCTTGTTTTTGACCCTCTTAAGTCCTATGTCTGTATCCCGCTGTCCCTCATGTTAGTGCCCGCTCCCGCCCTCCTCTTGCTGTCTCTTGTTTTTGACCCTCTGAAGTCCGATGTCTGCATCCCGCTGTCCCTCATGTTAGTGCCCTCTCCCGCCCTCCTCTTGCTGTCTCTTGTTTTTCACCCTCTGAAGTCGATGTCTGTATCCCGCTGTACCTCATGTTGCTGCCCTCTCCTGCCCTCTTCCTGCTAATAATGTTAGCCTCCCCCATCCGCACCCGGTCAGTGACAGATTTTAATAGTATGGGGTGATACACGTCAGGGATCGGAGATCTGAAGCCGCCACAGGTTTGTGCCGATGTCTGTCCCCCACAGGTTTGTGCCGATGTCTGTCCCCTGGCTCCTCCACACGCAGCCACAGGTTTGTGCCGATGTCTGTCCCCCTCCTCCACACGCAGCCACAGGTTTGTGCCGATGTCTGTCCCCTGGCTCCTCCAAACGCAGCCACGGGTTTGTGCCGATGTCTGTCCCCTCCTCCACACGCAGCCACGGGTTTGTGCCGATGTCTGTCCCCTCCTCCACAGGCAGCCACGGGTTTGTGCCGATGTCTGTCCCCTGGCTCCTCCACACGGAGCCACGGGTTTGTGCCGATGTCTGTCCCCTGGCTCCTCCACACGCAGCCACGGGTTTGTGCCGATGTCTGTCCCCTGGCGCCTCCACACGCAGCCACGGGTTTGTGCCGATGTCTGTCCCCTCCTCCACACGCAGCCACAGGTTTGTGCCGATGTCTGTCCCCTGGCTCCTCCACATGCAGCCACGGGTTTGTGCCGATGTCTGTCCCCTCCTCCACACGCAGCCACAGGTTTGTGCCGATGTCTGTCCCCTGGCTCCTCCACACGCAGCCACAGGTTTGTGCCGATGTCTGTCCCCTCCTCCACACGCAGCCACGGGTTTGTGCCGATGTCTGTCCCCTCCTCCACACGCAGCCACGGGTTTGTGCCGATGTCTGTCCCCTCCTCCACACGCAGCTGCTGCCAGCGGGCTGTTACTTGCTGTTTATCACCTTCCTCTTTAATCAGCTTTCTGGGAGATAAACAGGTGAGAGCCGAGACTGACTAACCTTTCCAGCCAGCTCGGTGTTCTGCATACACTCCATGATCGGCATGTCAATGTAACCAGATCTCAACAGTCCGAATTTGTATTTCTTTTTATAGGCTGTTGTTCAATACTCTTGCAGGGCTCTTGACTTTACACAAGGCACTTGTCATTTTGTCTAAGTGTAAAAAAGCCTTGTTTTTGTTGCAGCTCTTTCTCTTCACTCCTCCACCGTAGTTATTTTAAGCAGTAAAATTGTATTTACTATAAATTAATGATGGTGCTGTTGTGTTTAAGCTGATATATATGTATGCTTATTTAATTGTTTTGGCTGCCAAAGTGTTGCACTTTACCCTCTTCAGAGGGTTTAGGACACTGTAAGCAGACAGAATTTCAGGAAAGAAATGTCATAGACCAGCACAGCACCACCACCTCAGCATGACTCAGCACCACCTCAGCAGCATTCAGCACCAGCACAGCACCACTTTAGCACCACCCCTGCATCAGTGCAACACTACTGCAGCACCACTTCAGCACCAGTTATCGTCACTCATCACCACTACAGCAGCACCATTGCAGCACCACCTGAGCATCACTCCTCAGCACCTGAGCAGCACCACATAAGCATCAATCAGCCCCAGCGCAGCACCACCCCAGCACAGCACCACCTCAGTATCACTCAGCACCAGGACAGCCCCACTTTAGCACCACCACAGCATCAGCGCAGCATCAGCACAGCACCACCGCAGCACCAATGCATCAGTGCAGCACTACCTCAGCACCATGTCAGCATCAGCGCAGCACCACTTCAGCACCAGTCAGCGTCACTCAGCACCACTTCAGCAGCACCATCGCAGCACCACCTGAGCGTCACTCAGCAGCACTTGAGCACTACCACAACACTGGTACAACACCACCTCAACATTATTCAGCCACAGCTCAGCACCACCTTAGCACCAGCGCAGCACTACCTCAGCACTAGCACAGCACCAGTGCAGCACCATCTGACTACCAAAGCAGCACTACTTCAGCATCAGTGCAGCACCACTCAGCACCATCTCAGCACTGTCATCTCCTCAACATCACTCAACACCACCACAGCACCACCTGAGCATCACTCAGCACCACCTGAGCACCATCACAGCATTACTGGAGCACCACCAAAGCATCACTCAGCGCCACCTGAGCACCACTTCTGCACAAGCACACCACCACCTTAGCACTACATCAGTTTAACTCAGCATGACCTGAGCATCAGCGCAGCATCACCTCAGCACCACCTCAACACCAGCGCAGCACCACCTCAGCAACAGCACAGCACTAGTGCAGCACCACTTCACTACCAGTGCAGCACTACCTCGGCGTCAGTGCAGCACCACCATCTAAGCATCAGTGCAGCACCACCACCTTAGCATCAGCATAGCACCAGCACAGCATCACTCAGCGCCACCACTGCATCACTCAGCTCCAGTGCAGAATCTCCTCAGCATCACTCAACACCACCACAGCGCCACCTCCGTATCAGCACAGCACCACCTCCGCATCATTGCACCACCACCAGCAAAGCACCAACTCAGCACCAGCTCAGCCCCATCACAGCATCAGCACAGCACCACCTCAGCACCAATGCAGCACCACTTCAGCATTAGTGCAGCAACAGCACAGCACCAACTCAGCATCACTCAGCACCACCTCAGTATCACTGAGCACCACCTCCGTACAAGCACACTACCACTTCAGCACCATGTCAGTATAACTCAGCATCACCTGAGCATCAGCACAGCAGCACCTCAGCATCAGGACAGACAAACTAGAAGACATTGTATAGGTTAATTCTTTTTTTAATAGGGTCGTTCAGTTGTACATAATGTTTACTTGGTTATATATAAGGTAACAAAAATGCTCTACAACATAGATTAAAGACAATGGCAAAGCCAATAGCTCTGGCTAAAAACACTTATAAGGTCCCAAAGGCGAGACCTATTGGCTATGCCAAAGCTTGTTTTGGCTGTTTCGGGCATTTACGTTTAAATCTTCATAACTTTTTTCCACAAAAGGTATCCATCTCAAATCTGTGTCCTTTTTCCCTACATCCTGGTCATCTGAAGGTACCCAGGGTTAACAGATGCCCATGAAGGAAACTGGGAAAATAAACAACATTTTGGTAAATAATCTTTTTTGGGGGGAAGTGGGAAAAAATGCTCTGTAAGAAAGTGTATTTTTTCTAAAAATGGTATCAATATAATGTTTGCTGTGCTAGGATCACCCTCTTCCCAGCTTTTAGGAACAAGCACAGTTGTATCAAAACACATTTTTTAACCATGGTTTTTGTAGTTTTGCTAAGAAGTAGTCCATTTTCTCTTTTTGGTGATTTCAGCATACTTGCAGCTTGTGGTAGAAACAAGTGTGAACCCCATGGGTGATTCTGGATAGTTATACATTTCTGGAAAGTAGACACAAATTGAAATTCAGCAAGGGTCGTTTTGCGTAGGTTACTGAATGTTCTCTCAAACAAATTAAAAGTCGAAATAAAAAAAAATGAAAATAAGTAGACAAAAATAGCAATCGGTGACAATGTTTTCTTCTGTAATTTTTTGGACACATTGGCTGCTTTACAAAAGCAGTATAAGGTTGCATTCATCAGACCCTTCTGATCACAAGGATATAGCGTTTGTAAGTTTTCCAAAACTATGCAATACTCAAAGCCAACAACTAATCTGCAGCAGATCATGATTTTTTATTGGGGGGCGTAGCTCCGTGACCAGGCCCGACAATCGTCACTAATACGGGCCGGCGGGGCAACACGGATGCAATACAGACCCGTGTAACACTTGCCAGACTACATCCCCGTCTTACACCGGGGGGGTCCGTAGACTGTGGGCAGTGCGGCTGAGGGAAACGCAGACCCGGCCGCGCTGGGCTGCGTCCAACATGGTGGCACCCGGCTCTCGATAGACAGTGCGGCTACGAGGCAGCAGAGAGCAGGACACAGCCTGCTTACCTTGGCCCTATGGATGACGTGCCTGAGTCAGCGAGGGACCATCACCGCTTCATGCGCTCCTTAATCCTCGGATCCGACTACTGCCGTCTACCAACAGGATCTGGCATGAGGGGGATGTGCCCATGAGCAGAGCCAGGCTGTCGTCCTCCGCAGTGCCTACAATGGACGGGAGGACTGCATGAAGTCTGGCTGCAGGGCCCGAACTGTCTCAGCACCCAGATCGGGGTGCGGTGAGGAACTGGCGACAGAGCTGCAGGTGGAGGGTGAGTGCTGCTGCTCCTGACCCTCCCGCCGTGCTCCGCTTACTTGAGAGGCCTGCGGGCAGTGCCGCCTGGGAATCCTGTTGGCACAGCGGAAAATAGGGCCCTACTATCTGCCGCTAGACCTGCGGTAAACACCGAGGTACAAAGAGGGGAGAACCTGCCATCGCCTCCTGTTGGGCCTGCGATGTTGTGTCGCATCTACGTGAGCCTGAACTCAAACTCCTGGCTCGGCGTCATTACTGAGGCGCAGGGGAGCAGTGAGTTGCTGAACTGCGATACATCCCGAGGGTCAGCCCCAAAACAACAATCGATGGGGAACCAGCCATCACTCCCGGTTTGGCCCACGGCGTTGGGCCGCATCTCAGTACGCCTGAATTCGCGCCCCCAGCTCGGCGCCATAACCGAGGCGCAGAGGGGCCGAGAGCTGCTGAACTGTACCTCACAGGCAAGAGCCAGGGTAGCATTCTTAGGCTGGGGGCCCTGCATTGGCTCTACAATTGAGTCAAATAGCACGCCCTCCGCTCCCCTCCTACACTCCAGATCGGCGGCATAATGGAGGTGCAGAGTAAGAAAGCTCTGCGGGGGCATGACCTCGCAGCCTCCCGACACCTGTCTGCCTCCTTTTCACCTGATCCCGCCCATAGTGGGGGGGACCTCTGCTGACCATCTCGAAAGACTGCCTTCGGAAATTCTTGAGTCTCTGGATCGGCGCATAACTGTGGCGCATGCGGGGGGAGTGTCCGATTGGGGGGCCGGCAGCCACTGTCCCCACGCTCCAGTGCTGCTCTCCGGCCCGTCTGCCTGGCCTTGCTTCCTGCGAGACCTCCGCGGATCTACGGAGGACGACTCCTTGCCGCTTCTGGCCCCAACTTCCCGCGGGGCGGCACCTCGTCTGGTCTGAGGCGAGACCCCCCCGTCTGGACTAACTCCCTGCCCCGCTCTGAGGCGGGGACATAATATTGCTTGTTGAGCCGGGAGCGTCTTGGAGGGAGGTCATCAACTAGCACTGAGGGACCATCCTCCTAGCCTATGGGGAGGCTTCACTCGAAAGCTGGCCCTCAGGCGCTGGCTCCTGCGCAGCGACTTTCCCCAGCCTCTAGTGCCCCGCAGGCGGAAGTAGAAGCAACAGTCACCCTTACCATGTTTGACCAATTGGAAAAAGTACTAGCTGCTATAGAACACTCCAGGGTCACCATGGAGGACAGATTTGGGGCCCTAGCTACAGACCTTAACCTTCTCCAAGATGATTACCGCAAGCTATCAGATAGGGTCACAGATGGAGAGAAAACCATCTCTGCTCTACAGCCACTCACAAAAGACCATCATGTGGTCCTGCGCAATCTCCAGAGTTGCGTAACACAGCTGGAAGGCCGGGCAGATGATTTGGAAGGCCGATCCTGAAGAAGCAACATTCGGATCTTGGGACTGCCGGAGGGGGCTGAGGGTTCGGACCGACCCTATCGCCCACCTGGAGGCCTGGTTCAGATTTTTACCACAGCCTCAGACTTAACGTCCTTCTTGTCCCTTGAAAGGGCGCATCGGGTCCCAGCATGCCTCCCACCTCTGGGTTCTCCTCCTCTGCCACTGCTGGCGAAATATCTTCACTTCAGAGACAGAGACGCAGTACTACGTGCTGCCAGACAGAGCGGACCTCTTCAGGTGGAGGACAAACATGAAATGCTGTTTCCCGACTATACCCAGGCCGTACAGCACCAGCGTTTGTCCTTCCTGGAGGTGAAGCATAGTCTTCGCCAGCAGGGGATACAATACTCACTACTGTTTCTGGCACACCTCAAGATCATTAACGGTGGTACCACATCCTTCTACACTGACCCGGCTGAGGCGTTGGACTGGATTGATCACCACTCCAAGGAATCTCGGTCCACGGATGCTGGTCATACCCTGAGAGCACGAGGGCCCCGGAACAGGCAACGCCGCAGGAGGAGGGCACAATACCGCTTGAGGTCCCGGCCCCACGGCTCCATGTCATGCTCCCTTAATCTGGAGCAAATTATTGCTGAATGTAGGAAGGCCCTGCAGGCTGCTGCAGATCTGGGACCCACTTCTGTGACTTCAGACGACGAAAGGGGGCCCCACATTTTCAACTCCGAGGAGGACCCCAGTGACTCGGGCACCTCTTGGGCTGCGTCAGCCACGCCGCCCATTGTGACTCCTCAAACGGCTGACACTCTCATCTAAATGTCCTCTGCTTTGACCCTTGCCCCTCTTTCACTTCTGCCTGTGTCAAAGGCCGAGAATTAGTGAGATATTGACAGTGTTGTATCCTGGTGTTCCCGGTCCCACTAAAATTCCCGATCCCTCATAGGCTGCTCATAATACTTGCTCTGGGCACACACAGAGCTGGCCCCCGCGATACACTAGAGCGCTTGCACCATGCTCAGTTTGGATGTACTGTCAGTTGGGGTAGGTGCCCAGTATTGGAAACATGTTCCTGCGCAGTTATTACCCCTTATCCTAGCCCTCCACTCCCCTCTAGCCCCAACACAGTGGCGGGCGGGTGCCACCAAACTCAGGGAGTGGCTGTTTCCTGGACGAGGGAGAGTTCTTCAGTACATTCCCCCTTCCGCCCCTTTCTTCACTGCGCCGCTCTTGTCTCGCCATGACCCCTACTGCTGACACTTGTCTCTTCACTCTGAATGTACGAGGCATGCACACTGCCTGCAAGCGCTACATGGTTTACACCTACATCAAGTGCCAGCAGGCACACATAGTCTTCTTACAGGAGACACACCTTACTGCTAGAGAGCTCGACCGTATGCGCAAGCGATGGAGAGGTACTTTTTGTGCCACTATCTACTCCGTATTTGCACGGGGGCAATGATATGGCTTCGGCCTGGTGTTCCCTTTCAGGAAACCCGCAGGACAGTTGACACGGAGGGGCAGTATGCACTTCTCGAAGGGCTCCTAGATGGTCAACCTATACTCCTAGGTAGTATTTACGCACCCAACACTGAACAGGGGAAATTCTGAGACTCCCTCTCGGGCATCTTGGCCCGGTTCACGGCGTTGCCATGGATACTAGGGGAGACTACAATTGTGTACTCGACCCTTCCTTAGACAGATCTCGCCCTCCCCTTCCTCGCTCCCCACCTTGCGTACAAGTGGAGTACTTTCATGTCTGTGTGAACCCTTGGTCGCTTACGGATGTCTGGAGATCCTGACACCCTACAACTAAACTATACTCATTTCACTCTATCCCGCATAGCCTTTACGTGCACCTTGATCGCTTCTTTTGCTCACCTGCAATCGTCCCTCTGGTCCAACGCGCATATTACCTAGGCCGTGTCCTATCTGACCACGACACACACCTCATATCCCTTAAATGGTGGCCCCCCTCCACCCCGCTGTCTCCACTTGGCGGTTGCCGCGCGACTGTCTCGAGGATCCAGTGTCTCGCCATGAATAGGAAACCAACCTCCCTAGCTACTTCTCCCAAAATTCCAACACCGCATCCACTAGAATGCTGGAATAGGACTCTTTTAAAGTTGTGATTAGGGGGGCATGCATTCAACAGATAGTGGGAGCTGGCAGAATGCTTGAAAAGGACTTACAAGCGGCCGAGCATAAGCTTGCTGCCCTCAGTAAGGCTGCGGACGCCAACCCGGCGTCTGCGGCTCAGCTGGAGGAGGCAAGAATTGCTTATCCAGCACTGTTAGCAGACGTTCGGGGATACATCTTCAAGGCGCATGCTGCCAGGGTACACCGAGAGGGGGATAGACCAGGAGCACTTCTGGCCTAGCTTATCCGTCAAGATTCCTACTCTCGCACCATCACTGAGGCAGTTACCCTCTCTGGAGTTACGGTCCGTTCTCAAACTGACATCCTGCAGACCTTCTATGACTATTATACCGAAGTGTACAAGGCTCCGTTGACTGATTGCTCGGAATCCATTAATCATTTCCTGGTCCCCCTCACCCTGCCCCGGATCCCTCCACATGAGAGGACCTCCCTGGATGCGGAGCTCACACCGGCTGATGTAAAGCAGGCGATCCTGCACTTAGCCCGCAATAAAGCCCAGGGCATGGATGGCCTGCCTCTTGAATATTATAATACCTTTTCCACTCTTTTGGCACCCCGGTTGTCAGACATGTACAAGGCGGCATTAAAGGGTGGGGAACTCCCTTCGTGACTCTCTCTTGGTTTCGATTGCGAAACCAGATAGAGACCCAACCCTGCTGGCCTCTTATAGGCCGATTCCCCCCTGATGGCAGATTACAAAATCCTCGCAGACTTCTATACCCAAATCCTCCCAGCACTCATGCACCCCGACCAGAATGGGTTTGTTCCTGGCAGGACCACCTTCCAGAACATTTGCCGCCTTTTTCACGTCCAGGACCGGGCGAGGGGCCTTTTTCCTCACGCTGCTTGCCTGTTCCTGGACCTGGAGAAGGCGTTTGAAACTTTGTCCTGGCCCTAAAATGCAGTACTTCGTTGCATGGGAGTAGGACCCAAGCTCTTAGCTTACACAAAGTTATTGTACTCGAATCCTACATCTCGGGTTCGCTTTGGTCAATATGTATCGGCCCCCTTCCCCGTATCCCGGGGCATGCGTCAGGGTTGTCCGCTCTCCCCCCTGCTCTTTGCCTTGACAATGGAGCCCCTGACTGTGAGCCTCAAGGGTGAGGGAAGAAATCGGGGCATCCCCCTGATGGACGAGACCTCAGTATATCCCTGTACGCAGATGACCTGCTCCTCTAATTGCAGGACATCTCGGCCGATCTCGAGCCTGTTGAGGTCACATTGTCGGACTTCGCCGCTGTAGTCGAACTGAGGGTTATTTGGGCGAAGTCCTCTGTCTATCCTCTCAGCCCGACCTTCCCCAGAGGGAGGTGCATATTGGCAGTTCTTACCTCGCCTGATGTGCGCAAGCACCTAAATATCTGGGTGTCCGACTGTACCACACCCCCTGTGATCTCTATGAGGGCAACCACCGTAGAGCACCAGCGGGCATACGATCATTGGTCGGATTCCGGAGGACCCTCCCATAGGGAAAATCGCTTTGGCAAAGGTGATCCTCTTACCCTGGCTCCTCTATTACTTTGCGAACCTTATCTGGGAGAGGGGTCATTGGCGAGTCGCCTTTGCTACTCTGCAGCTGCTGGTGGACCGAGGAGGCCTGAAAGCCCCATCATTTGAGGCATACTTCCTAGCAGCACAGCTCCAGTGGCTGTCACACTGGATGGTGGGTTTTTACACTGCCCAACCACTGCAGGCTTGGACGGACCTCTCTCTCACTGAGGTGGAATCCCTTTTTTTTAAGGCCAGCTTCTCTCTTTCGATCAGCTGGCAGAAGAGAGTGGCCTCCCCCCGGGGGAATTCCTTCTCCATCAACAAATCGTACTTGACTGCCGGCGTCTCTGGGACCTGTCTAGGGGCGAGCCTGTGACTCACCCAGTGCTCCACGCAGTACTGACAATGGGCCCCGGCCATCACCTTATCACTTGGATATACAAGGCCATTCGGTAACTGACATCTGCCCCACTTGTCCAGCTGTGATACAAATGAGAGGAGGAGTTTGAGAGGCCATTACACAATAAAGAGTGGGAACGCGCCCTAGAATTCCCAAAGAAGGTATCCCGAAACTCCTGCTTCAAAAAGATACCATTTTTTATTCTACATTGGACCTACGTGACGCCAGAGCGTCTCCAGCGCTACTACCCAGAGTCGCAGATTGCCTGCCCCCAATGCCGGGCTGCTAGCACAACATTTCTACACATGTTTTGGGACTGCCCATTCCTGCAACAATACTGGGGTGCTGTCCATGCCACACTGCATGAGGTCACGAGGCTTCCTGATATCTCCTCCTGGGAGGCCTGCTGGTTAGGTATATTCCGACACAGGAAGCATCACAAAGTCCAGTCGCGTTTACAGTCCTGGCACTCCTTCTGGCCAAATGAGGAATCACAATGCACTGGCGTGCGTCTGCGGGCCCCCTTTGGCGGCCTTGATAGGGGCAATCTATAAGTGTGGCACTGCAAAGGAAGATGCGCTCCGTAAGGAAGAGGTGCGTAGAGTGCAGCATCTCACCATCTCCCCTGAATGGGCCATGTTACTCCTACGCTTTCGTCAAACAATCGACAATGACGCAACATCCCCGCTGCCATAGGCTTCGCCTGGGGTGTTTCACTGAATGTCCATCCTGGGGACCGAGATAGATCTGCTCTCCCGAGATCCCCTACACAGCACACATATACATTGGGTACCGGTGACCTGCACTATCCCTCATCTAGGCCTACACCCCAGCCACCCAGAAACCATCAATAAACACTCGCCCAATCCCCCACCACTCACCCCGGTTCCGTACAGGTTAGTAGATCATCTAGCTCTCCTTTTCTTCTTGGATACATGCACAGGAGGATACCCCTTCCTCGGGAGAGACCCACTCCCCCAAGGCACTTCATTGATATCCTGCAATGCCCGCTTTGATACTATCACCTGTAATGCTGCCTCAGTACCATTAACGTTCCCATGATGTTTTGCCTGTACTCTTGAATGGTAATCATATGTATTGCGTTTAAGATGTTGAAAAACCCAATAAAGTGGATAAACAAAAAAAAGAATCATGATTTTTCATTGTGTACTGACCATTCATGCATGGATGATAGGGGACAGGAAGTTTGGATGCCTCCTTATTCCTCTGGCATAAGGAAAGTCTCACTAGGAGTGCCTCAAGGCTCTGCCCTTAGCCCAACAATGTTCAACATCTATAAGACCCCTTTTGCTGCTTTGACTCTTTCAGGGCAAAAATAATCTCTTGCGCTGACAACACTCAGCTTTTCTTTTCATTTAAGAAAGGTGAAGCAAAAGCCCCTGATGCTATCAAACCATGTCTTTCTGCAGTCTTCCAATGGATGCACGTCAACCAACGCAAGTGCAATACAGATAAGACAGAGGTACTCAGCTTTGGATGAAATTTCAACCTGAATTGGCAAATCCATTGGCCAGAGGGGGCCTTGCTTCCCAATTTGCAAGATGAGGCTGTTAAAAATGTGGGAATCAAGGTTGATAATCAGTTGACCTTCCATAAACAAATAATCACGTTGGTGGGAACATGCTTTGGCCTTTTGCGCACCGCAAAAATTATATTGCACTTCATCTCCATCCCGTTCAGAAAAACGGTGGTATTGGTCTTGGTCATTCCCAGGCTAGACTATGCTAATGCTCTTTACACAGGTCTTACACAGTACCTTGTTGGAAAACTACACACAGTCCAAAAGGCTGCAGCTCGTCTTACACTTAATCTCCCAAGATGGGCTCATATTTCCCTGCACTCGAGGGATCTGCATTGGCTCCCTGTGAACAAGCGTATTTTGTCCACCAGGATACTACGATATAGCCCCAAGAGAAACTTGCGTTTATCTAATGCCCACTTGGCCGCAGTCCAGAGGCCCGCCTTTCAAAAGATGGAGGCCAGTCTTTCACCTACCTGAGCCCTCAGGCACGGAATAACCTCCCATTAGACCTATGTCAAATTGTCGAAGAGGCTCAGTTCAGAAAGACCTGACTTTTCTCTCTTTAGTCAGTTAGCTCCCCTCCTTCCCATTAACCGCCATTAGCACCGGGACATTCTTTTAAGTAACCGTGCACTGTTTAAATCCTGTTTTCATTTATTCATTCATGCAGCAATTCATAAATGTGCAGAAGACACTGAGGGGCCGATTCCGATTCCGGCCGGAAATCTCTCCGACCGAGCCGGACCCGGAGAGAATTCCGACCGAATCGGACCCTAGCAGTCCGACCGGACGAGTACGATGCATTCGCATGCTATCGGACTCGAGTCGGTCGGACTCCCATTGAAGTCAATGGGAGCCGGTCGTACAACGCGTACGCGGGCTCCCATTGACTCAATGGGTGCGAGGCGGACAAGGGCGGCCCCTACAGCGTGTACGCGTCCATGCGCATCGCGGCGTACATGCACAGGTAGGGGGACCCATGGGTCCCCCCTGTGTGCGACTCGCGCGCCTATGCGTACAGGGGGTCCGACGCGGACCCCAAAGTCCGGCTCCGACAGCTCTTTCGAGCCGGACGGCGCGAGTCGGTCGGACTGCTCGCGGCGCGCATCGTACTTACCCGGCCGGGAAACGTCTTCATAGCGCGGTGCGAGTCGTGTCCATGCGAGTCGGTCGGAGCGTGTTGAAGCCGCGTTCGAGTCGGTCGGCGATTTCGCGGGTGCTTGCATCGTACTCGCTCGGCCGGACCCGCGTACGATTCGGTCGGGAAACAGGGCTCCGAATCGGATCCGGTGAATCCGAATCCGATTCGGAGCACTACCGGCCGAGATCGGAATCGGCCCCTGAGTTTATGAACAGTGTTTTTTTTGTACACCTTTGAATTCAGGATTACCCATACCATCATGTGATTCAGAGGGCATTTTGTAAAATGTGTTCTTTCTTGAACAGTGCTTACATTTGAAAGCCAAAAGTGCAGATAAATCCAATTGGTAATAACAAATGTTCTATTTTGTATTTTTATACATCTCCTGATATAAACGGTACCTCACTTGTGTGGCATACTGCCCGTGACACAAAACACCTCAAAACGTGACCTGGAGATATCACATTTCAACCAGCAAAATCAATGCTTTTTTATTTTAAATAATGGTGGCTGCTGAATTTGTGCCCTAGCTCAGCCACAACCCAGAAAGAAACTACTAATCCAAGATAGTTCGGAAAACTAAACACCCAGGGAAGTCCAGGGGGTTAAGATTCATGTGGATTCCATGATGTTTTCTTACCCATAAAGCCTTGCAAACCTCAAACATTTCTGTGAGAGAAAGTTCCAGAAGCCACAGAGATCTGCAAAACTCCTACCATCCAGTGTTCCGAAAAAATGGTACCCTACTTGTGTGTCTGGGCCTAGCAGGCACAACACATATCACCCCAAAACATGATGCGAAAACAACAAATATTAGCGAGAAATACATCCCAGTTTGGTAGCTACGAAATTTGGGCATGTGCTCCATCCCTACCAGAGACCCTTACCAACCCCAAACATTTCTGAAAGCTAGACCCCCATGGGTGTTGATACCACAATGTTTATTTTACCCATAAGGTCTAACAAACCACAAACTTTGGCTAAAAACATGGATTTTCCTCATATTTCTGAGAGCACCTTCTGGAAGCTGTGGGGAACCACACAATTCCTACCACCCAGTATTCTTACACTTCTTTCGATAAAAGTGGTACCCTAGTTGTGTGGATGGACCCAACACCCCCAACGAGAAGGCCCGAAAACTCAACTTGGACAGGTCAAATTTTTGCATTCAAACAGATCCTTTTTAGGTCTCGCCTACGCAGCGCGCATGCGCTGCATAGAGGAGACCTTTAGCCATCGGTTCCCTTTTTTCCCCAAAAACGTGCACGCGTTCCATTGCCTTCAATGGCAACGCGTGCACGTGTGGCGATTGCCTTGCGGGAGCGAGCGGCAGCGCCATATGGCATCAATTATCGCCGCTGGCTCCCGCAAGGGAATCGGCAGGCCCCCCTCCTGCCGTGCGAAGCGCGCTTTTGCTTGTTTTCCTTCTCTATCGTTCACTTCACAAGGGTAGCTAAATGGAGAGTTGTGACCGTTACACGAGAGCCCATACCCTTTAAATAAACACATTTCCTCTTTTTACAAACTCTTATCGCCCCCACTAGCAAAACGTGTAGCTGCTTCCGGTCGACGTGAATGTTTTTACTTTCATAAGTTTGTCTGCAATTATACCTAAATAGGCAGCATAAAATGAAAATGTGTTATAAAAAATATAAATGGAAAGCCTGCCTTTGCATTTTAGTGTTGTATCTGATATAACATGGAAAAAGATACTGTGCACTGTCCCCAGAACAGATGCTGAGTGTACTCATAGTACTGGTATATGTAAATTCAATCCAGCTGGGGTGATGAATGTATGATGCACCTTGAAGCCTTTAGTGTTTAGTAAGTGTGCTATGACTTTGGAGTACATATTTGCAATGTTAAAATCAAATGTATAAGTCCCAGAATCCAACGTGCTGGTGGCTATACGTCAGGTCCGGATGATCGTGGGCCACACGATATTTCATAGTGGGTAGGACACTTGGAGCCTTTTAAAATATTGAAAACGGTCTAAATGTGACCACCGTTTCTCTCTCACTAGGGTTACCAGATTAGCCTGTGCATACAGGCACTCACTTGCAACACAGGTATTACATAGGCCAGATTTGAAGCACCCACCGGCCTTTAATACACAGATCATTATATGTGAGGTAAGATTATTTTCTGTGCAGGTCACAGAAGGTCAAACACTGAGAAAAACGTTAACAAATTATTGTAATACTGGTGACGTAAACCCTGCACTTGTAAGAACTACCTGTGATGGAGCCCAAGACCTTAATTTTAACTAATGAGCATATAGACACAGACAGCCAGGAGGTAGGGCTAATAATGGTAGGGACATAAACCAGCCTCATCCCCTCAAGCCAACCTCAAAACCACATTAGCACAAGTAACGATAGCTGCATTTTCAGTCAACAAAAGGTGCCCTCTATAGCCCACATAGTCTTGTGGTCAGGCTTGTCAGCCACAGGGCGTGTAAACCACCGGTAGACGTACATGATTGATCATACGCTGGTCACCAAGGACGCATTTTGTTTTCAGTCTTAAGGTTTCCTGTTACAAACCATTGTAATCTAGTATCAACTGGTTTCATCATAGAGTACAAAAGCTACGACTCCAAGTAAATTAGTAACTAAAAGCTCAGTGCTGAAAATATGGTGTCAATATTAGTTGACAACATGGAGTTTTCAACATTAAATAAACAAGCATTGGCATAGCCAATAGGTCTCGCTTTGGGACCTTATAAGTGTTTACCCATGCAACAGTTGATGTTGTTGCACCAAGGATATTGTGCTGCATAACTAAATACTTATAAGGTCCCAAAAGCGAGACCTATTGGCTATGCCAATGCTTGTTTTAAATGTGGGTAGCTGTGCATTCTGGGCCTTGGCTTGGCCTTCACCCACAGAAACCTACCAAACCTAGACATTTCTAAAAACTATATGTCTAGGGGAGTCCAGTGTGGTCTAGCTTGCACTGATCTACCTACCTTTTCTTAGACATAATGCCTTCAAATCTCAAACTTTGATGGAAAACATGCATTTCCCTTTCATTTGTGAGAGAAAGTTCCAGAATCTGCGAGGATCCACAAATGTTCTCCTACCCAGCGTTCCCACAGTTGTCCTGATAAAAAAGGTACCCCACTTGTGGGGGTGGGCCTAGTGCCCATTACAGGAACAGATCAAAACAGGGGCAGTGCGATTCCCATTGTCTATGGTTTCATTCGTTAGGTTCAGCCAATCAAGTGGGATAGCGTTTTTATCAGGACAAATGTGGGAACACTGGATGGTAGGAATGTAGGGGACCCACGCCGATTTTGGAGGAATCCTTCTCACAAATGTGAGGAGAATGCATGAGTTTATTCAAAGTTTGAGGTATGCAGGACATGTGGGTAAGAAGGCGTTGTGGGTTCCACACAAGGCACACCCTCCTGGACTCCCCTGGATGTCTAGTTTTGAAAAAACGGTTGGGTTTGTTCAGTTTCCTTGGGTAGCAGCCTATCCCCGGCCCAAATACCGCAGCTAATCCTATTGCCGATGTCTCCATGCTGCGTTTTGAGGCCTTTTGTGTTGAGGGTGCAGGCTGAGTCTCACAAGTGGGGTACCATTTTTATTGGGAGAAATGTGAGAATGCTGGGTGATAGGAATTTTGTGATTCCCCACAGCTTCCAGAACTTTCTCTCTTTGAAATGTGAGGAAAATGTGGAAAAGCTGGGTGGTAGAAATTGTATGAGTGACTGCAGATTCTGAAAGATCAGATCACAGATATATGAGAAAAATTAGTGATTTTAGTCAAAGGGAAATTATATGTGGTCCATAAAAGGCATACCACCCTGGACTCCATGGCTGTGTGCAGTTTTCAGAAATGTCTGGGTTTGGTAAGTTTCCCTGGGTCTCAGCTGACCCCAAGCTCGAATAGTGCAGCCATTCAGCATAGTAAGTGGGACAAAATCGGGATTTACAGCTATTCTGCTGGCACATATGAAAAACTATACCCAGAAGAATTGAAATGTTCTCTTACTTGCCATAGAGATGAGAATGCTTTAGTCCCCAGGAGAGCAGAAAGACGTTTGAGGCTTGAGGGGTGGGGGTAAAATTGATTTCAGGATGGCCCAGATTACTATAACTGTATAAAAAACATTCCTGGGATCCAGTCGGTTTTCAACCCTCACCTCACGGGGTAAATTGGGGCAACACTTCTCTGTCCCCTGGGGGGGGACGGGGGGGGCAGGGCAGAAAGACTGGCTTGCCCCAATTGGGTGTGGTAATGGCCCAATGCTAGGGTGGGATACACCACCCCTTTTTTTGCTCAAATGTAAAATCCCTGGTGTTTAGTGGGCTTTCTACCCCCTGTCGGGCAGATTACAGGCAAACCCCTAATCAGGGTGAACTGCCTATCTTGTCACTGGGGGCAGAAAGACTCTATTGCACCTTTTGGTGTGGGGTATGGCCCAATGCCTGGGTGGGCCACCCTATCCTCTGTTTGTTTTGCCTCCATTTTGAAATCGCTGGTGTCTGGTGGAATTTCCGCTCCCCTGGGAGGGGGCAAATTAGGGCAAGCCGCCATCTGCCCTCCAGAGGACTGAAAGACTGTATTGCCTCTTTTGTGGTAGGGGTATGGCCCATTGCCAGGGTTGGGTTCCTCCACTCCTTTTTTGCCCCAGTGTAAAATCCTTGGTGTTTAGTGGGCTTTCTAACCCCTCAGGGGAATGACATGGCCCTATGCCAGAGTGGGCCACTCCCACTGCCCCTCCCCCCTGTTTTGTTTTTATGTTAATTCCCTGGTGGCTAGTGGGCTTACTGACCTCCGGGCGAGGGGGCAGATTGGAGGAAACCCAGGGAAAGACTATGGGCCCGATTCTGATGCGGGTTGGAAAAGCTTCCCGACCGAGGGCCTGATTCTGATGCGGTTAGGAAGGCCTCCTAACGGCATTTGCTCCTTCCAAATCGGATCGGGAACGTGTCTTCCTGACCGAGGGCCCAATTCTGATGCGGTTAGGAACAAATGTTCCCATTGAAGTCAATGGGAGTTCAACCAAATCGTATCTGGAAGCATCCGGATGCATCCTACTCCGCCGGTCGGACTTTCCCGATCCGAGTGGGTCGGACACCATTTCCCAACCGATTCGGTCGGGAAGCTTTTCCAACCCGCATCAGAATCGGCCCCAAAATGTACGCCGTTTGGGATGAGGGCATGGCCCTATTCTAGGGTGAGCTACCCAACTACTTTTCAGTGGAAAATTCCTGGAAGCGAGTGGGCTTTCTGCCCTCCCGCCCTCACTGGGGGAGGCAGCTAGGCGTAAACACACCCATCCGCCACCAGGGAGGCAGATTGACTGATTGTGCCCATGGGGCGGGGCAAAGACCAATTACCCAGGAGGGCTGCCCCCCCAAAAAATAATCACTTGTCTAGTGGTGTGGGTGCCTGCTGGGGATGCCTAAGCAGGGATCCACTAGGGAGAGATACCATTAAAAAAGGGGAGATTCTCTTGTTTCCAATGATACTTTTCCCATTTAAATCTGTGCTCAGCCGTTGAGATATGCCCCCGAGCACCATTGCAAGTAAAAGTGAAATAAGCCCATTGGTTCATTTCACCCTGAAGTGCATGACACCAGTGTGCCATACATACTCATCGTCATTGAAAAAACTCCAAAAACAGCCTTGGGCTGATGGCAAAGCACTTTTCCAGCAACCCGACCTCAAATGGAAGAAAGGGAATCCCTCTAGTACCAACACCAGAGAAATTCCCTAACCTTGGTTCTTCAACATGATCTCCACGTCAACAGGACTTGGCTTGAAGTGTTGTTGACATGGACATCATGTCAATAACATCCAAGGGGTTAAGGACACAAATATATGGTGCAGTAGGGTCCTGTTCAAATTTAGTTTTATGGGGGGAGTGGCCGAGAAAGATAGACGCTTTCTAAAGTAGCTCCCGACACCCGCCGCACTAATCCCCTGACAACCCACTGAGAAGAATCACAGTGCGACCTGAACAGCGACCGATTCACCGCCTATTAAAAGACACCTTACGGAACCAGCCACGGCTCTGAGACACGACACTGGTGCGACCGCCAGCAGCAGTGAAAGGGAGAACAAAGACCCAGCAGGTGAGATGCGCCCTTGATTCCCCCAGTGACAGCCCTATTAATACAGGTCATTGGCCCTACAAGAGTGCTGCATACATACCGGTCCACTCGCCAGGGAGGTGCAATAGGGACACACTGCCGGAATGACTGAGATCTCCCTGTGATTGCCCCCAGTGCCGTGTATGAATGAATGACCAGATTTTATAAAGCGCACAGCTGCTCCAACTGGAGCGTCCCGGCGCTGGAGAGTCTCAGAAGGCTGCCCAATGGAGGTTTAGCTCCTAAAAGCCATGTTTTCAGCTGTTTCTTGAAGTGAAGATGGTCGGTGGATGCTCTCAGGGCAGCCGGCAGTTTGTTCCATGCTTGTGCTCCTAGAAGGCCGAAAGACCTACCACCTTTACGTGCCAAACGTGTTTTGGGGATGCAGGCCGTATTGGCTGAGGATGACTTAAGTGCTCTAGAGGGTGTGTAGCGGCTAGCTCGCTTTCTAAGGTATTGGGCGCCCATGCCATGGAAGGCTTTGAAAAAAATTACAATGGCCTTGAATCTAATCCGCTCCCTCACTGGAAGTCAATGTAAGGCCTTCAGATGGGGGGGGTCATATGCAACCTAGGTTTTATTCTAAGGATCGCCCTGGATGCAGAATTTTGCACTACCTGATGGCGCTGAAGGAGGAAGTCCGGTAGTCCCAGGTAGAGGGCGTTAGTATAGTAAAGTCTGGACGTGACCAGCGCCTGCACCACTAGCTTCCTGGAATCTGGGGGGAGAAGCGGAAGGAATTTTTTCAGCATCCACATAAACCAAAACAGGTTCCCACCAGTGCCTGAACCTGTGACCGCATTGAAAGCGTATTGTCGATGTGGATACCCAGGTCCTTGACTGTGGATTGGGCGGTGCGGGGGGGGGGAGAATTCTTCGGGCCACCATTGGCTCCAGTTGTTCTCATAGGGCAGGCCGAAGAGGACAATCTCGGATTTATCCGGATTGCATTTGAGCTGGTTCTCCTTCAGCCATTTAAAAACTTCTGTGAGGCAGGATCTTATTGCCTCCCCATTAAAGTCTGTGCCTTTTTCGCATGAGAAAATTAGCTGTGTGTCGTCAGCATACGAGATTATTTTGGCGCTGTGTGCCTCCGTCAGGGCTGCTAGTGGTGCCATGTATAGGTTAAAAAAGTTGGACTGAGGGAGGAGCCCTGTGGGACTCCAACCTGTATGCTGGGCATATGTGCTGAGAACGGGGGAGTCCATATGATCTGTTCTCTGTCCTCCAAAAAGGACGTTAGCCAGGCCAGTGCACTCCCTCCGATATCCATGTTCCTCAGTCTGTCGAGAAGCATTACGTGAGGCACAGTATCGAATGCCGCCGACAGATCAAGCAAGATGAGAATCGCTCTGCCCCCCGGTCCAACTTGTCTCTGTAGGGGCGCGTAGGGGCCTTCATTCAAGAAACCCTGTCATGCGGCCACCCTTACAGTCCCATATAGCTAGGAGATCCACAAGAGCGCCAGCTGACTTATAAAAGAGAGGGGCCTTCCGAGTTGAAACCAGTAGTGGTGGATGGCTTTAGCTGAAATATAGTTACCTGCGAGTCGCACGGGGAGCCACGCGGTTGGTCAGTGTGGTGTTGAGAAACAGACACCACAAAGTGAAGAGACAGTGCACTCTGCATTCTTTTGCTTAATATCTACATATCTGGTTTCCTGGGGCCAGCATTGGTGAGCCAGTCCTGCCCTGACACCTGCTTGCTCCCTAATTCAGCATCCCTTAGCATAAGCGCTCCTTCGCAGTTGGTCTTGTTTTACTGACAGCCCCTGCTCACCAACACTCTACCCTGAGGGCATGAAGGAGTCCCCGCTCACCCCATATTTTGAGAGGGGGTACTTATTATCACAGAGAACTGCTACCAGGAGGAGACTTACTGAGAGGCCAGGGTGTGGAGAAAGGAAAACCGACAGGCCGCACATATCTATTGCTCCTTGGCAGGCGGTAGTGAGTTCTTCTGCACCGCTAAGGGCATTAGCCCGCACTGTTCACCAGACCAAGCTGGATAAATATACCCTACCAAAAGACTCCACCACTACGCTAATTGCAGATGGACAACAGATGGTAACAGAACAGGCCCCTATGACAGAGGAGGCACCCGCCCTCATAGACAGTATGGCAGCTATACAGGGAATCCGCACTGCCCTAGAATGCAAAATTGATTCCATCTTCAATGAAGTGACACTGATATGAGCAGATCTCCGCATTATGGTAGCACGATTCAAAGAGGCGGAAGACTGGAACATTGCCCTTAAAGCGGAAACTAAAGACCCAGGTCAAGGAGTTGTGTGTCGCCACTAATGTTTTAGAGGCCAAACAGGAAGATTTCAAGGGGCGGTCAAGGAGAAACAATGTCCACAAAATAGGAATCCCTGACAGATCAGAAGTGGCAGTTGATTTGTTAATAGAAGATCTCATACTCAAACAGCAGCAGCCCCGTGGCCTTTTGAACTATTTTTCAGTTGAACATGCCCACCGTGTTCTTGACACCCCACCAAAACTGGGGTTACCCCGGCACCCAATAATAGTACACATCATTAACTATCGTGACCAGGGACATTGTTCTACAAACCGCTCGCAGTGCACCACCAGTCAAATATGACAATTGCAACATCATCTTCTTTCTGGATTTTACTCTCCGAGTTCAACAACTACATCAATCCTTCCTTGAAGTAAAAAAAGCATGGAGGGAGTGAGAAATAAAGTACTTCGTGATATTCCCGGCAAAATTGAGAGTGATGGCAGATGGAAAAACCTGGTATTTTACTACTCTCGAAGAGGTTTGGGACTGGTTGGATGGCTGGAGAGTGGTTGGTGGAGCTGGACCCCGTGCTTGGCCTGGACGACGGCAGCCTGATCCCAGGACTCAAGACAAGACACAGGAAACAGAGAACTAGTGATAATTACCATGGTCCGATACACTGCGAGATTCGTTGTCGGATTTCCTCATGAGACACTGGTTGACACCGAGCTACTTTGTCAGCTCAAGAACTCCTTTTTCTTGCTTACTGAGCTGTGCAATGCTGACATCATGATTGTGAGGGCATCGATCCCTTGAGCATTGGAATGGTGTCTGCCAGGACTTGAGACTAGAATACTCTAAATGTTGACAACATTTGCGCTAACATTTCTCCTTGTTATATGTGGTTGGCAGTTGGGTGGGATTCTGGAGGGGACCACAGTCTCCCTAAGTTTGTAACATGTTTTGAGGCAACAGGCGCTCTGCACAGTTGGGGAGGCGGGAAGTTTCAAGCCTGTCATGCAGGTAGGCAGGGAGGGGATATTGTATTGGGAATTTAGTTAGATTGTTTGTTAATTTTTTGTTATATCAGTATATTGGTGACATCCTTTTATTGATACGGCGGTGGTCTAGGCTAGACGCTCCTCAATTCCATCTTCCAGTCACCCTAATTGTTAATCGTGGCCTAAATCCAACCCAAGCATGCAGTTCCCAATGGAGTGAGGCATAGCTTTGCTGATGACCAGCCACTTACCAAACAACCCATGACATAAGAGGCGATTCAACCCACTGGCCTTATTTGTGCTCTCTTAGCGTTTGTGATCCAACCTCATGTGTAAATCATTCTCATTCAGCATACAGAATACCTGGCCTGACTCCCATGGGAGATACATAGCATTCACAGGAAAATAGGAGGGCAATACGCTTAACATTGTTTCACTCTATATACCTCCTAGACTTCACGATGCAGCTTTTTCTGACCGCAGCACACTTTTCCTCCGGCTTCCTGAGGGCGGGTTGTTAATGGGTGGAGACTGTAATGATATTCGTTGCGTGGCTAATGATCGTTGGCTTCCTTGTCAGTCTGGGTTGGCACGTAGGACTCTGGCTGATTTTATATCGGCGATTGGCCTAGTCAACATTTGGCATGCCCTTAATCCCACAACAATACACATTCCACTCGGCAGCCCCTCGTGCATCGATTATATACTTACCCTGGCTCACCAACTTCCCTACTTTAGTAAGGTCCATCATCTCGCATGGGGCATCTCTGATCACTCCCCAGTGTGGGCATCCTACGGACTGGCGGACCGAGGAAACAGCAATAGATGGGTAATTAACTCTTGGCTTCTCAGGATACCCTGCATCCACAAGGGTCTTCATGGGACTATGGAGCAATACTTTGAGGAAAATGAAGGTTCAGTAACCTCCGCACTGACACTGAGGGAAGCATATAAAACAGTCATAAGGGGTCAGGGCATGACTTTGATTGCAGGGCATTGAAAGGAAAAGAGAGCCCGCTAAGAAAAGCTTGAAATTCAGGAGTTGGAATCCCAACTCACTACTGATGACCAGGGAAACTTACAACATAATTTAACCTGAAAGCAGAAGAAATATAGGGATGTCACGATGGAGGCAGCTAAGTTTGGCCATCGCGCAACTCTGCACTGCTTCTATGAGGCGAGTGACAGGACTGGGAAGGGAGGCGACTTCCCGTTGGGTTCTCGAGATATTAAAGGATAAGGGGGAATATGTTAAAAACAGACAGGGCGTGGCCTAGATCTTCGCGGCCTACTATGCTCGCCTGTATTCCACGGTGCATACCGCTACAGTCGAGGAGTCTCCTTAGCTGCTAGCTAATATCCAGATGCCTGGTCTCACACAAATGGATAGTGATCTCATGGAACATGAGTTGACAGAAAGCGAAATGACGCAGGCTATACGTGATTTAAACTCGGGTAAAACTGTGAGCCTTAATGGCCTGCCAATAGAGCTATACAAACTTACAGCACCTAAGATCGCCCCGTAGCAAAATTACACGAGCCACTCCCTTGTGGGATACTGCGAAATTGAGCACCTTTAGGCCACGCAAGGGGGCTTTGATCAATGGGATTTAATTGGCCTGTCTAAGGTGGGTTATCTGTGGAAGCAGGGGAAATACTCTCATTCGCAGCGCGATATAGGGAATACCAATTGAGAACTACCGATATTTGCAAATACGTCATGCCCTACAAAATGTATTAGAAAGGGGTGAAGTCCTCCCTGAATCCTCCCCACTTGAAGATAGATTGCTAGATGAGTGCATGCCTAGAAAGGCGAATTTGCTTACTTACAGAAAATAGTTACATAACTCTCCTGACTCCTTGACCCATTTGCGAGAGAGTTGGGAGCACGAACTTGAGGGCCTGGATTATGACGAGTGGTCTGAGGCCTTGGCGTCCCCTAGGGAGGTGGCCATACGATCACAATTTCAACTAGTGCAATTAAAAATCCATCATCGATGTTATTATGCATGCACAACACTGGTTAAAATGGGTAAAGCAGAGAATGCCTGTGTCCCAGGAAATGTGGTCAGGAGGAAACATTTTTCCACATGATATGGGGCTGCCCAGTACTCCAGCGATTTTGGGAGGCTGTGACTGTCTGTCTCAACAGTGTTTGTGGGAGTGACCTGGGGATATCAGCAAATTAGTGCCTCCTAAATATCAGCCTGAAACCGACCTCCCCTGTATACACTGCCTCTGGCTGACATTGGGATTGATGGTGGCTAAATGGAATGTAGCCCATAAGTGGAGGTCAGAATTAACACCGCACCTGAACGAATGGAAGAGGGACATGGATTGGCTGAAAGGGTGGTCTACAAAAGTAGGGGTTGTCCAAACAAATGGACTAAAATATGGGAGAAGTGGAATGCATATCTGGGGGAGCTGTGTGCTCCTATTGTGGATACTAATCAAGATATTTTGTAGCAATGGACGTCTGAATTTTGCAGCTGTTTTGTGAATTGTTCGGAAAGCAATTGAGGGTCGATGGATTCCTAAATACAGCATTATATATTCTGGTGGAATAGCTGTCAGGCTATCTCTCAAGTTAAATACATTTCAGACGCTCAAATACTAGAACAGGAAAATATTTGTAAGATAACACCAGTCTTCCAGGCCTAAAGCAACATTAGAGACGATGATTTCATATTTTTTTGATAGATTATATGTTGAACTATGTCACTATGAGTTACAACTATAGCTGCATGTGTCCTCTGGAGCTAATGAAATAACATCAGCATTACGTGCCACAATTCAGCACCAACTATCACTTGGCTTTCCATTTTTCAGTTTTAACTAATAAAATCCAATTATACTCACCGAAGGGGAAAATACTTTGCAGTAATGAACAAAACAACACACACTTTTCCTACATTTATTATGATTTGGTGCCTGCTATGGGTAAAGCATTATAAGTGAAGCATTACCTGTTCTAAAGTGTGGCTTCATGAATACAAAAGTGATTATGTCATAAATCACTTGTGTATTAGAAAAGCCTGGCTTATGAGGCTGGGATGAGTCTCATATATAGTTCTTGTTTTTCTCTCACAGTTTCTTTTTATGGTGTTGGTTTTATTTAATTTTCCTGTTACAAATTCTTGACTTGGAAAGGATTAGGGGAGGCTGTATGAAAGGCTTAGAGAAGGCTGTCAGGAATTGATGGGGGAGCCTGACCCAGTAAAGAATGTCAAGTAAGAGGAAAAGCAAGAACCCTGGACAAACCATTGGTATAACGCAGGCCCCTGTGGTACAGGAGGGGCCCCTAACCCCCCAGGGGGCCCAACCATTCAAATGGGCCCCATTCAGCCCAAGGCCAATGAATATCTCTGAGATATGGGAGACTCTGGCCCCTCATCACATTCTGCAAAAGGGGCGGGAGGGTACTATCATTTTGCGTTACCCTACTAAAAGGTCCAGCCCCCTTGACCGATTGTCCGGGATCAACTACCATTGAAAAGAACAACCCACAGTCAGACTTCAGTCCAGAGAATGCAGTCTCCAGCAAGATAGAAAATGCTGGACTATATGAAAATGGCTCAAGGCATAACATGCACACAGGAGGCCATGATTCCCTGTAGCTGAAGCCAAAGACAAGTAGAAGCCACTCTGTCACTGAAAAGACCTTCCAAACAAGATGGCAGCTTCCCTGTTTTGGCAGGAGGAGGGAAAACCTTTCCCATTGCAGTGTCGAAAATTGTTGTAGCAGTTGGTGGTGAAACTGCTGTAAGCTGCTCCTATTGGAATGGCCCGAATAAACATCTTACTTCATTCAAACTGTGTTATTTGGACGTAACACCAGCAACGAGTGCCAAGCCACACTGTGACTAACGAGCCTACCACTGCTTACCAACTTGAAAGATTGACCAGCATAGACGCCTCTTGGCAGATCGCCAAGGAGCAGCTCCTGTGATGAAATGCACCTCACCTACATCCTAGAGCAGTGGTTCTTAACCTGGGAGTCCATGAGGCCTACTCGCGGGTTCCGCAACTGTTTTACAACATTAAATAATATTACTATAAATAAATTAAAATGATTAAAGCATATGCAAATAGAGAAGCAAAATTGAAAATGTGAAAACCTTTTCTATATTTGATCGTGAATTAAACAAAATATTTCAATATTTGAGCATTTGTTTGGTGTATACTTGTTTTTTGTGTGTATTGTTTTGAAGTTCAAATCATACAAAAATGTTTATGTTGGGGGTACCTGGCTTCCAATGATGAATCAGTGGGGGCCCACAGCATTGAGAAAGTTAAGAACCGCTGTCATAGAGAGTCCTAACTTGGTGTGAACTTGAACACATTGAGGTGAGCTTATTTTGGATATCGTCCATATGAAATTGGCAATCTACATTGTTGATGATGTATTTGTCTGCTGCCATCTTGAATGAGTGCGTTCTCTTATCCATGCCATGCAGTCGGCGTCCGAGAAGGTGAGCACTATTTTCTGAAGATAAATTAAGGCATCCAGTTCATTTTTCCACCACTCTGCTCTGGCGTTCCATTGCAGCGTCTGTCTATGTGACTGCTGTTTTGACACACTCTTGAACAGAACGCGGAGGTGCAATTTCATCGAAAGGTCAAGTTAGCAGCCCAGATCTTTAACTTCCTGTGATTTTGGACAAATTACTCAATCTCCCCGCGCCTATCGAAAAATGAATGTGTCCTTGTGTAACGTAACCGGTGCTCATGTAAAGCGCTCCCATACCTTCGGGTCGAGTTCGCGCTATATAAATCTGCACACAAAAAAATACGGCTATCGTCAGTCGATGGGCAGACATTTTTATTGGTATTGCAACGTTATGCCAACCAAGCTTACTACACCGCATGTGACAGCTGTGCAAATGGAATTTTGTGTTATTATATTTGTTTTCACAGCAACCAGGACAACCACAGATTCCGGGGCTAAAGGTGACAGTGTGTAAGTGCTGATCTTTTAATTCAGGTGGAATTTGCTTAGGTCCGCTTATTTTACTAGGTGCATATGCGCTTTTCCTGGTGTCAACGGCCCGAGTCCAACCCTCGATGTTTTTTTCTCCAAGTCCTATAGTTAAATACTGAGCTAGTGTGAGAATTTGGCGAGCGTTACCATTCCATTAACACTTTACTCATGCAGAGCACTTTGTCATCTTAGATTTGACTGGAGTGTGTAGTGGAGCAACATGCAACCAATTACTCCCCTGCCACCATTTTTATAATTGCCTGGTGAACCACCCATTAAATGGAAAGTGTGGTTCACGGCTTTTAACCTTGGAGCCATTTGCGGTTTAAAATGTAAACCGCATAGGTAGAAATGTATTTTGGAGTATTCTGTGGGATTGGAGGAACAAAAAGATTTTGAATACTTACTTGTGTTTGAAACCGAGGAAGATGAGGAGGAACCGGACAAGTATCAAGAGGCTATAAAAAGACTTAGAAAAACACTTCAGCAAACGCCATTGTAAGGCAACACAAGTTGTTTTCAAGACAGCAACCAGCTTGCGAAATGACAAACATGCATGTGGCTTCTTTGAGAGTTCTATCTAAAAAATGTGAGTCTGAGAACTCACCGAACAACTTATCAGGGGTCAAAAAGTCAGCAACTACTCCAACCACATTCTATGGAGCTCCCGCATGGCTCTCTCCTTCCAGTATAAGGGTGTGAATTGTAACACTTGAGGCCGGGGTACTTGGACATGATCCTTAATTTAAAAAAATAAAAATAAAAAGTTTATAAGGGGTTAACCTGTAGAGTTCCGTATATGGTCGAATTGGGAAGTCCTGAGGAAGTATGGGACAAACTAGCTATTGATGTTGGGCTTTCCCTTGAATTACGGCCGGCCCAAAAGTCTGCCACTGTTCGAGATTATCACAGATAGAAGTGAATTGAAGTATGTTTCATAAGAGAGGCAGATACCAAAAATATTATTCAATTGTCAACTTGATGTGCTTGCGAGGAAAGGCTTTTAGAAGGAGTGTATTTGGGACATTGAAGTTCAATTAACTTTGAGAGAGATACAATTATTTTTGTTGTGTTCTATGGTAAAGAATCCAGGGTACAGCTTGCATAATTTTCAAGGTGTAAAAGCTCAATCGGCAGTGGCGGCTGCTGCTGAACAGACGTGGGGAGCAGCAGGGGACTGTAAGGGGGGACAGAAATAAAAAAAGAAAAAGGAAAGATGACTTATCTGCCGGCCGTTGCCTCTCCTCCGTTCTCTTCTGTTTCTCCCGACAGCACACAGGCTCCCACCCTCCCCCCCCGCCCCAAGCTAATCACGTTGCTGCTGTCATGCTGGTAATAGCATTTCCAGCATGACAGCATCGATGTGATTGGTCTGAGTGGCCTGGTTTGTCGCTCAGACAGTGCCTGGGACTGTTCTCCACGCGGCTGAGCAACGCAGCCGGGTAGAGAAATGCTAAGTGCGCATGACGGTTTGGCCGTCCTAAGATGGCTGGCCAAAACCGTCATGTGCACTTATGGTGTCCACCACTTCTCCTCCCTGCTGGCTGCTGCTATCCATCAGGATAGCACAGCCCCGCCCCGGGTCCATACTGAATTAATTTTTTTAATAACATTGTGTTACCATCATTTTATTTTTCGTTTTTGCACTGCTCAGAGAGCAGTGGGGCGATGCTTCTCTGCCTTAATGGAGGAGCCGCCACTGTCAATCGGCTTGTGGAATGTCTGCATCAATGGGCAGTGGCCAGTGGAGTTGAGTTAAATCATGCTGCAAGATCTATGGTATGGCATATCACAGTACCTCACAAAATGTTTTTGGCATCACATCTTTCAGGTTGTTACGGAGAAGATCAGATACACATTTGGTAAGTCCGCCATGTTTGGATGAGTTTAGTTTCTATGAAACTGAAAAACAAAAATTGTGGGTATAGTTTGCAAGGTAAAAGACAGGATCAAGAAAAGTCAAAGAAAGAACAAGGAGCAATATGACAAATGCAGACTGGTGCAGGAAAGACATTTTGAAAAAGGAGATATGATGTGAAAGAAGCTGCCTGCAGGTAAATCGAGGAAGCGAGATAGATAGTTTAGTGAGGCAGAAGTGGATGAGGTGAAAGGAAATGCTATTGGTCTGAACTCAGACAGTAGTGGAATTGCAAAAGGGTTGTGAAGTCCTCTTGCTTCATGAATGTGTCAAGAACAGGTTATCTTGCTCCCTAAATTAATCAGGAATATCAACACAGAATGCATTACTTGTGGTCAAAGTAGGAGAGGTTTTGTCACAGGGGCCAATCAAGGTAGAAGGACATCAATGTGATGTACATGTAGAATTCCTTACATTCTAGTCATTACGAACATTTATATCTTAAATATTTATTTCACGATGTTCGATACATCTACGATGGAACCCACAATGGTGAGGGTTTGATGTACTCTCACAAACCAAAATAAATCTACATAGTGCGAGTCACAATGCAAACGAGAACAAATGTGAACTATAATGGGCTTCAATCATCTCTGGAAAATACTCTTTGTGGTATCAGCTGAATTTCTTCAGGGGAACTGGTTGTTGCTGGGGTGCCGCCGTATCTGCTTGTATG
Organism: Calotriton arnoldi; assembly: GCA_963921515.1. NCBI lineage: Eukaryota > Metazoa > Chordata > Amphibia > Caudata > Salamandridae > Calotriton > Calotriton arnoldi. The sequence goes on along the minus strand of CAWUFW010019050.1, from coordinate 56,824 downwards.
GACTTGGATATTTCTTCAAAGGCGGCAGTGTTTCATGACTGATTCTACTGAACTAAAGTTACAATTTTGTCTGCGGAGGGACAATCTCCCATTTTTTCTAAAGACTTTGAATCAAATACTTGATTTGGTTTTCTGAAAGTATTCTAAACGGCATTTGAATTATTCAAGGTAGTTAAGGAGGTACACTCTGCATGTATATATAACACCACAGAAGAGTTAGACTTTAGACTAACAATTCATATTATATGTTGTAGGCGAACCATTTATATTCAAAAGAACATGTAGCTACGGAGTGCTACCCAACTCTAAAAGGAATATAATACATAGCATTCCAGATAGTGTGAGACAGTTCAGTAAAGAAGACTATAAATATAGTTTGTTTATTTTCAGAGCACGAATGTATGCGATGGAGCCATACCAGGTGCAAGAGAGGGTGCTACGCAGTGATATGCGTCTTTCCTAATCCCCCTTGCCCCTGTCTTCTCAGCTTCCTCAGAGTACAAGGTGGATGAGGTGGAGCAGTATAGAAATCCAGACATCCACACAGTGGAACCATGAGTCTGACAGGATGTGAAGGTACCTGAGCACAACAGACAGCTTGGTCTGTGAAAAACTGTGAGATTGCACTTCAAATTCAAGGACTATGTCATGTAAGGTACCATCTATTGATGCTAAGTTTTTTGCAACTTTTTTACAAGCACATGTATTTTTTGTTATTGTTTACTTTATGCATATTTGTATTCCATTTTGTCATGCTTTTGTATTGTATTCCATTGTTCGTTTGTCGATTTCATAAAGAGGGAAGATGGGTCATATTCCATATCTGTTGCTTCAATCAGAACATGGAATGCTGTGGGAATCATATGTAATGTGGGTAGATTTGAAGGTTGGAGCAGCTGGTAGTGGATGCTTCATGAAGGCAGCTGTACGGATTGGTGTGGCCTTACTTTATTAAACTGTTCCTGTTTCGATGCAACACAGTGCCTCTGAGAAGTATCATCCTTCCATGGCCTCACCCAATTTTGTCTCCATGTAGCAAATGCATAGACTGCCAACAGTACTGCAGGCTTTAGTCCATCAGATGCCAATTACAATTGGTGTTTGTTAGAAATGGGGGTCTCTAGTTGGCAGTGGTTTACACCTCGTCCAAGTAGGGACCCTTATTCTAGTCAGGGTGAGGGGATTACACAGCTAAGACAACCCCTGCTCACCCCCTTGGTAGCTTGGCATGAGCAGTCAGGCTTATCTCAGAGGCAATGTGTAAAGCATTTGTACAAAACACACACAGTAACACAGTGAAAACACTACAAATGGACACCAATGAACAAAAAGGCAACAGTGAAAACCTTAGTAGCACATCCCTCATCAAGTTGGAGCCCTGTAATGAGTATTCGGCAATGATGCTCAAACACTACAACACACCTGTTGCCACAATGTGTAAATCTGGACCCAAGTTTTCAAGGCCAGATGTTCAACCAATAATGCAAAATAGCGAGCACCCCATATATGTAACTAGCTACTATAATGATAATGCAAATCAGTTGTACATGTCCATTAATATATCTTAGTTTGGTACATCATTTCCTCACTCTACATTCCATGATCAATTAGTCACTCAATTGTAGATATATTGCCGTTGGTTCCTCGCGGATGATCTCAGCCTCAGATCATCCGGAGGAACCAACAGCAATATATCTACAAAGGGTCACTACAATAACTACTAGTGAAACAAGGAAACGAACACCAATGCATATGCATGTTGGATCAATATATGTACAATTGAGTGACTAATTGATCATGGAATGTAGAGTGAGGATATGATGCACAACAATTTTGATTTCAAGTAAAAAGTAAACCACCATATACCTGAATGACTGAAGCTGATTCATGTAACAATAATTTCATACTACCTAAGTAATATAAATATAATGAAGACTATGATATACTAATGGACATTCACAACTGATTTGCAATATCATTATAGTAGCTATTTCTATGTGAGGGGTGCTCAGGTATTTTGTATTTTTACAAATGGACACCACATCAGTTTAGAAAAATAACCAACCTTTATCTGAATAATACAAGACCACGTGGGGACGTGAAAACGGGCTGTGCAGAGCCCGCAACAACAGCCACTGACCTTCTGCTGGGTTGGACCTGCACCTAGGTCCAACAAGGGAAAGAGGTGAGGTTCACTCCAACTCAATTAAAAACTATCTGACTTCAGATATGGGTGCCATTGAAAATGAGATTGTCAAGGTTGAGGCAAGGATGGCCTCAGCAATAAAAAAAAGTCTGTTTTTACTGCCCCTTACACCACACCTGATGACTTAATCGAACTTACGCAGAAAGATTCTGTTAGTAAGACCCCGTCCGAGCCCCCAAAGACCGCGGAATCATCACCTTTTGTAAAGAACCCTGACCGTACTTCCCACTCTATTTCCAACCCTTGTGTGGTCACAGACACGCAAACTCTATCTGGCCTGGAACTATATCCAGGCTGGACAGTCCCCCATGAAAGAAAAGCAGACACAAATTGAATAAAGATGTCCCACCGAATCTCATCCACTTTGAACTTAACTCCCACTCTCTGTCCACACAAGATATAAACAAAAAGAGAAATCCAGGGAAAAAATACTCAAAAAGAACCCCTTAGGGCAATCTCAATATAAAAAAACCCAGTATAAAGTATTCAGCCAGATTTGATCAATTAGGGGAGCAGCTAAATTCAATAATCAACTATTTTTTGAGACAACTGCAAAATGAACCCTTTTAGAGGGAAAGATTGACAATATAACTTTGGCTCAAGAAAGGCTCACAAATAGAGTAGCTGCCTTGGAAGAACAGGGAAAATCTCAAGGAATTCGAAGGGTAAATATTGGGCCACTAAACAAAGAACATGTTTCCAGACGAAGTGAAGAATTAAGGCATATGCAAGTTCCAAGCTCTGAAACTTCATTACCTACCGTGCAGCCTTCAGTGTCTATATGAACTCACTACCCGCGAGGGAGCCGTGTTGGTGTTTCCCGATCACCGAGCTGTTAGGAAGTGGCCAGATTAGTGAGCTACAGACCGCACAATGCCAGTTGAATCACGCGGAGAGCTCTAACAATTATTTCTGTTGAGTGTGACTATTGGATACACTCGCAATGAATGCGGGGGTGGCATACTTAACACCGAGAAGGCTCGGGTGTTACTTAAGCACACAGTGCATTGGATGTCAACCTGTGTGATTTGTATTCTACTTGTGAAGACCGCAGCTAGCACGGGGGCCACATCACATAGGCATAACAGCCGTGGGAGGCACAGTTATTCCCTTTACCCTTGTCCTGATGAGGCCCGGAAAGAACAGGGGCTGAAACACGTCGACAGTTCATGCTTGGAGGAATCCACTAAATCAAGAATACAATTGTATTTGAGTGGGGATACACATTCACAAAATGTTTTAGGAGGTGTAGCGGGTACCTCATGTGTATACAGGATTACCTCGCAGTGTATTGCCATTAATGAGGGTGCAAACACTGACATTAAAAATTGGGGATTAGGAAACAATTTATATATGATGAATTGTTCATTTGTACCTATCTGGTCAAGAGAGTATATGTACATATTTGTGTAAAATGTTTTTTTGTTGATGTTCGAATTGAATTTTTCTACAAAATGAAATGAAGAACTGTTCCAACGAGGAATAAATAGTGGTATGTGGTCTTTTTTGATGTAAAAACTTTGGGTGGGACGATGTACCATTAATAGGGTAATTTGATGTATCCTATGGGTAGAATCTAGATATCTATTCCTCCACAACACCATTGTGTATAATGCTCAGTTAAACAAGTGGCAAAAGAATTACGGAACACCAATAACAGAGCGCTTCAGGCAGTAAATAGTGTCAATCAACCTGACCCAATGGATATACGACCTCACATTCCCCAGGCGTGTACACCATATATAATAGTATTGGAGAATGTCCCCCTACTTTGGCAGGCGCAGCATGAATCTCATGTATCTTTAGTGAACAAAGTTTCTCACTGGCTGAAGGGGAACTCTAATTGGCCAAGTGACTTATCTAGGGAAATTATCTCCACAAGAAGAGTCAACTGGGTGGGCTTAGCCCCAAAGTCATCACCTGGTGATTGTATATTTGTAAATTTGAAGGTAAGAGCCTTATTACATCTCCTTCCAAAACAATTCTCTCTCTCTGAAGGCGTCAGAGCTCAACCCCTAGGATATTTCTATCAGCCGAAAACTTGTGTACTTATAGACCATCTAAATAGACCATCACAGCCAAGCTCTACTACAGATGAAATAGTTTTATCAAGATCACAAAACGATTTGCCCCTGTCAAACAGATTTGAGGTTCTGTCTACCCAGGAAATAAAAGACTGACAGCCACTGAAATCGGAAGGCAAAATTACACAAAAACATTGTACAATGCCATCATCCTCACCCCACTGTGAGTCTAACCCCGGGAAACACCCAGGAGGAGGGTTTAAGCTTGATTTTATGGAACATTGCGGGACTTTGTGCCAAGATTGATAACCCGGATTGGAAAGTGTTGGTAGAGCAACATACAATCATCTGTTTCCAAGAGACTTGGCTAATACATTCACCTTATATAGATGGATATGCCTCCTATTGTGTCCCAGCAACTCCCTCAAGATCAGGCTGAGCTAAAGGAGACCTGGTAACTTTTATGCAGTGACTCTGATGGACACCGCAATTAAAAAACTCTGTATATCCCGGTATTTTCAATTGCTTTTAATTACTCTGCAAAAGTCATTTGATTTGCTTTTAATCAATTATTATTATAATGTATTTAACCAGCCGTGACCAAGATTATAGATGAACTAGAGGACATAATATCTCAAGTCCAATATGATCACCCAAAGGACCTTCACATAATCTGGGCCGGAGATTTTAACATAGGAATTTGTGACCCCAGAGTCCTGGTATCATGTGGCATTTGCGATGAGAGAGACCAGCCCTTGACGCACTTTAAACATATGCCATATGGGGACTCCCTAAATAGAGTTGTTCTTGCTAAAAACTTAACATTTGCTCAAGACTGGGACACGACCACTCCATCCCAGATTCCAACATACATGGGAGCCACATCCAATTCAATTATTGACTACATCTTTATTGACAATGATCTGTCACACCTTTTCAAAGGTTGTGTGGTAACGGTTAGCTGCATAAGCGATCATAACCCCATAATTGTAACTCTAAATTTAGCCCTGAGTAACAAGAGGGGTAAGAAAACACAACATAGAATCTCATATACAAAAAATAGGGGCGTGAATATCAAATGGGAGAAAATCGATAAGGAGGCCTTCTTTAGAGACCTCATGGCAAATAATCAGGAACAAATTGAGACAGTCCTCTCGGATTCCACTACCCCAGATAATGTCATACAGGCTTTTACATCTCTTAATGGCTATATGGCAGACAAATTAACTAAATGCGCCAGTAGAACATCTGACACCCGTGGATGGTTCAATAGCGCATGCTCCAAAGCAATTAGGGCATTAGGTGTGCCTTGTGCAAAAATCCCGAGAAATAAGGATGAAGTAGTAAATGCCAGAAAAAACTATAAAAAAAATAATTAGGAAAAGAAAAATATATTTGAAGAAGGCATGGGAAGACCTAAAAATTGCCTCTAGATTAAAAGACTCACGCGCCTTTTGGGAGGTTGTAAATTCTACCACCTTGCTTGGAGATGATTTGCCCAAACTAGATACTACTGTATCCGCTAAAGATTGGATAGAATACTTCTCGAAAATATTTTCTCGCAACCCTCATCCATCATACGTGGTTGCGGACGTTAAAGCCCACTTTGGTACAAGAGCTGCCCAGGCCCTGAGTAACTCAGTCGAGGTTACTGATATATTAATAGCAATAGAGAACAGCCGCACAGAGAAAGCCCCGGGGCCGGACAGAATCCCAGTTGACTTGTACAAATATCTACCAGATTTCTGGGCCCCGTTAATAACTAACGTCATAAAAGCCGCTATAGTCGGACCCCTAGTTAAGACCTGGCAGGAAGCCACTATAGTCCCGATCTTTAAAAAGGGGGACAAAAGCCAACCTCACTGTTATTGCCCGATTTCTCTGTTGGATGGCTCAGTTAAAATCTTGGGTAGGGTTATTCTGGACAAATTAGAACTGTGGGTGCTTGAGTCCAAGGCGCTCTCGATTTATCAGTTTGGGTTCCAACCAGGACTTGGAACAATGGAACAGACACAAAATTTGGCACTAATTGTACAAAAATATACAAAGGCCCAAAAGGGCTGTGTGCATTTGGCCTTTATGGACTTAACGTGTGCCTTTTATACAGTGGACCACTGTAAATTATGGCCCACAATGGCACAGTTAGGGATCGATGAAGCAATTATTACCCTGCTTAGCAGGCTCCACGAATACACATCAGCCAGATGTACGGTATAGTGGAAAAGGGGATCAAACAGAACTATTCGCCTCCGATATGGGGTCAGGCAGGGGTGTGTTCTCGCCCCATTTCTCTTCCTATTATACATTAATGGATTAGGAGAAGAATTATGCAGGGTGGGGAAGGATACCCCAAGGACTAACTTATGCCGAATTCCTGTGTTACTATACGCAGACAATGCTGTCCTAAAAGCTAGGACAGCTAATGGCCTGCAAATTATGCTTGACACTTTTTATGCCTTTATGAATAAATTAGGACTTAAGCTCAACCGATCCAAATCATTCATAATGAAATGTGGACCAAACAAAATCCAAAACAAGGACATTTTTGAGTCGGAGGCAAAGAAATTAAGAAAGTCCCACATTTTACCTATTTGGGGGTCCCATTAGATGTGAATTTTAACTGGACATTTTTATTAAATGTCAGAGCCATGCAATTTTAAAAGTCGATCGATGCCATTTTTAGATTTGCCAAGAGATTGTGCCACAAGCCAATAAAAGAAATTTTGTGTATTTATAAGAGTAAAAGTCTTTCGGTAGTAATTTTTGGGGCTGGTCTCTGGGGATATGTAAATTGCGCAAACCCCCGCCCCCACCCGCGATTAATGCCAGCCGCAACTGTATATATGTGTGTGTGTGTGTGCGCATGTGTGTGTGTGTGTATACACACACACACACATAGGGCTGTGCATGTCCTCACACAAAGCTGTCCCCACCCCCTGTAGTGTGTCTGGAACCACAAACTGGTATAAGTACAAAAGCTGTGACGCCATAACATCAGAACACTTCTGGACTAACGGACATTCTGCCAGGAGGAAGAGCTGGATGCTGTAGGACGAACTGACACTCAGCTGGTTGCTGTGTTGTGCTGGCCTGCTGCTTTCTGCTTATGTCCTGTGTGAAAGGACTGGACTTTGCTTTCTACATCCTGCTTCCAAGGTTCTCCAAGGGCTTTTGCGCGCTTGCCTCCTGTTAAGAAGTCTCAGCGATATCAAAGGCTTCATCCACATCTTGTGACAAGTACCTGGACTCTTATGCTGTGAGCCCTGCATTGCCAAGTGGTGCCAAAAGCAGTACTGGGCCCTTGGAACTGAGTGGTAGTGCTGTAATCCCAAGAAAAGCAATCCTGACGCCGTCCTCGACGCCACTGCCTGCACCGAAGCCATGGTCACCGCTCATGAAAAGCATGACGCATCTACCGCGACAACATCGCAGCTCCTGATTTGCAGATGACCAAGAAAAGCATCCCGACTCCATCAAACGACATCACTGCCTGCACCTTGGCTGAGGGCACCGCTCATGAAGAGCATGACGCATCGCCCTGTCTCGCATTGCAGCCCTGGGTCTGCCAACGACCATGCTCGGCACCGACGCCGTGCCGCTGCCTACACCGAAGCCATGGTCACCGCTCATGAAGAGCAGGACACATCGAGCACGTTACATCAACCGAGGTGACATAGCAGCCCCGGCCCCGCTGATGCCAGCACTCCTGACCCAGACATCGCAGAGCTCAATCTCCTTCACATGTGACTCCAAGGCCTCAACCACTTCTGCCCAACTTTCAGAACCGACGCCAGCTCACAAAGGTGATGCCTCATCTTCGGATTTCATCGCAAGGTCCCTGAGGACTCTTCACTTCCAAAGGCACTATTTTGCAGGTCTGTCTGACGCCGTATCCAGGAACTGTTGGATTTGTGTTGTTCACAACGCCTCAATAGCCGTGGTTGGCGCTATCAACTTCAAGGAACTGCATTTTTAAGTTTATTCTTGCAAAACTCATACCTTTACTTGTGTATGTTGGATTTTTATTGATTTGGTCTTGTTTTACTCAGATAAATATTGGCTACTTTCTAAACTGGTGTGGAGCCCTTTTGTAGTGTTTTCACAGTGTTACTGTGTGTGTGTGTGAACAAATACTTTACACATTGCCTCTGAGATAAACTTGAGTGCTCGTGCCAAGCTACCAATAGGGTGAGATTGGGTTATCTTAGCTCTGTTCCTTACTTATTCTGACTAGAGTGAGGGTCCCTATTTAGACAGGGTGCATACCGACTGCCAACTAGAGACCCCATTTCTAACACTGGTGTTCAGTGGTGAAGATAGGACTTGTGTTTGTACTTTGCATACAGTGATTGGTATACACTATGTCCATACCGCAGACTATTATGTACTAGCATACTGTTTTTTCTCTTTCTGTTTTTGCAACTCTTGAATTTTGGCCACAATCATGTCTCAGTCTGTGGAGCCATAAGCTGTAGCTGCAGATTTGATGTTTGGGCAGGAGAGGTTGGAGACCTATATGGTGCTCAGCTCAAAATGTTTCGCAGGAAGTTCAAGCATTCTTTTAAAGGCTTCACTGGAAAGGAGGAGCTGCAAAACACAATGAGGGCCTGGTTGGCAGCCAGGTAGACTAGTGAGCACACAGAGGATGAGAATGATGTTGTGGAGGAGGAGAAACAAAGTTCTGCAACTGGGATTGCTGGAGGAGGCAGCATCGCCTATGGGGTAGGGGGCAGGGGCCAGCCTGAATGATAGAAGAGTTCCCTCCAGAGCTGGCAGCAGTGTTCCCTCTCCAGTTCTGTCTTCAGAATAGCTGGAGAATAGGCAGAGAGCCAGGAAGCTTTTGTTGGAGCTTGTAAAGCTCAGGTTGAAGCAGGAGAGATAACGTTTTGGCAGAAATGAGACTGGCCCTTGAGGAGAAAAAAGTTCTTTTTGCTCAAGAGCTCAGTCTGAAGGAGCTTGATCTGAAAGCCAGGAGGGCTGAATCCAGCACAGATGGTGGCAGCGAAAGTAGCATGTCCAGTACTGGAGAAGGGGCATACACCATGGGGCTCAGGCATATGAGGTAGCCCCAGAGGTGCGCAGGGTCCCTGAGGATGGTTGGGGAACTGGCACAGGGAGTCTTATTCCTGGTGGTGGGAGGGACACTCTACTGCCTTTAGAAGGGAGTGACAGGGAGAGGTGTACCCCCATGGAGGAAGGCCTGGATGGAGAATATGGAGTCACCCCAGAGGAGACTAGGTTGAGTTTGAGGGGCAGTCAGACACTGTCTTGCCAGATGGGGGATGATGTGGAGTACTTTATCATGGCACTGGATGGTTGGGTGAAGGGTAGTATGGTAAACCCACATGAGGGGCTGATAATTTGAGTGCAGGAGAGCCTATGTTCATTCATGGTTTTCCAGAGTTATGCCAACTCCCAGTGGAGTGTGAGTTCTCTGACCCCAAGGATCTTGCACTGGAGGCAGCCCTTTTGGTGGATGTGTAGAAGAAAAAACCTTTCTAGGGGTTCACTGATGCACCTGGTCCTTAAACCAACAAAGAAGAGATTGGCACGGAAGCTGGAATATCAAAATAACAACTTTATTAACCTCACATGAGGGAGACTGTGTCAATACAGTACCCGCAGGCCACTGTAGGAGACAGTCTATGGAGTACAAACACTCTGGGTCTTTTATGCCCAGTTTATAGCTGAGTTAGCATGTAGACTCAAAAAGAGGCGGTACAAGTGTGCACATGAATAGCTAGTTACATATAAGGATACATAAGAATTGCTTAGTCAACAGAGTGGGGGGTTTACAATATTGCTAATATTAGTTAAAATAGCCTGACAGTTACTCTAAGAGCAGGTGCATTCTAGCAGCTAGACCTTTCTGAGCATGTGCAGTGCTCTGGCTCAGTACTGAAGGAGTTAATTATAGTTCCTGACTCAAGTGAAATACAAGAGCAGGCAACAGTGAAGAGGGAGAAAGCACATGGCGAGCACATGGCTAACTAAAATGGCTGCCAAAAACAAAATGGCTTCAGCTGATGCTAACAACCAATGCAGCTAGTTTTCCACAGATGGCCGTTTTAGCATTAACTGAAGACATCCGCTATGAATTAATAGAAGCATGGAAGTTATCCTGCACATTTATCCTATCCATTGCTAGGTGGGCATTTACATTTTTAACATTGTTTAACTGGTGAGATACAAGTAGAAATACATGGGGAACAGAGTATTGGGTCATAATGAACACACAGATAGCAGGAGAAAATAATGGCTATTATTACAAACAGAACTATCAATTTTTCCAACCCCAAGCAGAAAGTAAATCCCAAAACCATCCAGTCCAATTCTAAGTTTCAGGGCTCCTATGTATTTCAGTGACCATCTATTTCAGCTTTAGAATAGCCAACAACACATATCTAATATAATATCTTAAATAAAAAACATTTTTTTTTAATAGACCTTTCCAGTGTTCTTTTCATGAGGGCTAGAGTACCAATTGATATGCTCAGGAGGAGGGCAGAGTAGTATTTATCAACTGTTAAAAAAAACGTTTCTCTTGCAGAATAAACATTCCTAATGCAAATATAAAAGCAAATACAAGGATCATTACAAAAACAATTTTCGCTTCAGGGGACCAGGAAGACCAAACGGGGCGATGGGAATTAGGAAGAGGAGCCGCAAAGGGCTGCTCCTCCTCAAAAATGGGACGACCAAAGGGATACATTGCTAAAAAGTACTTAAAGAATAGAAGCCGCTGTACAACCAGCCAGAGGGGAGTCTTCTCCCTGTGTCCGTCTGAGCCTCACAGGCAGGCTCCTATCAAAGTTCTTTTCCAACGGTGGAGCTGCACAACTTGCAACTCAAGAAAACAATCACGGCCCAGTTTTAAGGGAAAAGGTTTCTTCTTTCAGGATAGGGCAATCACCCTCCGGGGCAAATGCCCTCAACGATCCTGTCCAGTGTCTCAGGCAGTGCACCAGTATTCTTCACTTTAATCTAACAGGCATCAAAGGCACATCACCTGTACCCTGAACTCAAGTCCTTCCCTAACTCCTGTGTTGCTCCGCTGGCGCACTGCTCTTTTGTCGGGGCCACAGATTGTACCCAGTATGCTCAGGCATCCCTTGATCAACAAACAGAGGTGCAGACTTGCATTCACTTGGGGACCAGGACTCAAAGGCCTGATGCTGGGATATGTGAAGCAACCCTTGTTTCAAAGGGGGTCACCTCAAGCAAAAGCCTCCTTGCCGTCCTTGTCAATCTGTGACTCTCTCAGCTGGGCATCAAAAACTGGATCCACACAAAGAATTCTCCATCCTGATTTGTGGCCCCGTCTTTCGTCCAAGACAGTAGCAGGGGTACACACTTCACCATTCCAGTGCTTCCGGCCTTCTACCTTCACTGAGGTCCTAGTTGCCAGCAATGCCTGTGCTGGTTCCCTTCACCTTGGCTTCAAGCTGGACTGGCGCTAACTCCCCAGGCTGAATCTGATGTCCGGGCCCCTCTGGCAATGGTTGTAGGGCAACAGATATCTATTGATGGACAGAACAAAAAATCTTTAGACAAGGCATACAAATAATCTATCAACAGAGAGGATAGTCCATTTCCAAATACCTTCTCCTTTTTTAGCTTGGGGCGCCCCATACATTAGCAAGGCACCCAAGAACCACTTCATCTATCTGAGAGTAAAAAACAACCCTGGACCTATTAGCGAGTACAAAAGGAACTTTTTGGTGAACTGACAAGAGTAAAACATTACACTATGTGAAGCAGCCAAGGAAGTCTATGTTTATTTACTAAATTCTGAGGGAAAAAGAAAAACAATACGGACATACTCTAAATCCTTACATTTGTGTATTCCTATTTTATTCATCTGAAGAACCTCAAGAAAGGGAATTTTTAGAACAAGCATTCTTTTGTGCTTCGTCTTAACAAGCTTGTGTTTCATAAGTTATAACCTTTCACTACTTGTACAGGACTGCAGACACTTCTAAAATGATTTTTCTTACGTAAAAACATCTACATTTTATGCTTAGGACCATGCTCTCATGTTTTAGGCGCGGCGGAAAAATCTAAAACTGCTAATTTAACAGGGATCCTGTCAGCTCAATTACACAGACTAATAAGAGACTAATAATGCCTTTGCAAAACTGTATGTAGCATAAAAAATAACAAACAATAATGGTGTTATCACCTGAGAATTTTAGAACAAAAACTACCCACATATAGTTCCCCTTTAAAGGTCAAATAAGGGAACATCAATCTAGACTACTCATCCGTTCATAATTTCATCAGACAGGATAGGCAGCAACATGGCGTATTTTTTATTCATTTTATTAATCTTAACAATTTTAAAACAGTATTACTAAATAGTCAATTAAACGTCTCATGGCCGTTCCTAGACAACTTAGACAGGCTCATGAGAGAGAGAGAAAAGAGAGAGAGAGCACATAAATCAAGAAAAATGACAATGTATTACTTAATTTTAGTTACCCTTAATTTGCCCAGGAGCTAATCTCCCTAATCTCTTCCCCTCATTCGACAGCAGGTAACCTGAAACAGGTGACCTTCTGTCGACACTATCTACCCCTATTTTTGGCAGCTGGGCACAAACAAACTTGTAGGAGGTAAATAGCACATTTGAGCTAGCTAGAAAACATTAATAACCAACTACCAATTCCTTTAGCAATTGTACTAGTGTAACATGAGGGCGCATGAATGCAAACTGAATTTCATAGCCTTTTAATCTGGCCCTAGCTCCAGGAAGGCTTAATCAAGGCCATAACTTTAGTGAAACAACTAAGTAAATTCTTCTATTTCTTAAATGTGGTTAAATTACTAATGGCGATATCCCTAATATTATTAACAAGAATTGAGAATTCATTTTCACCCTAATTTCCCTAGGCACATTATAGCCTCAGACATCATTAGAGCAAAATTTACATTTACCTGTAGTGTTTTACCCTACAATGTTAGAATCAGGATATTTAATTAATACAAAAAAACCAGTTTATTAAACTACTCTGTAACATTACAAGCTTTCATAGTGTAATGTAGAAATCACATACTGTCACAGTGGCTCCCTACGTGGAAATTTTTACATGCAGTAAGGCTGGTCAGTTCTAAATACAGAACTTGGCCTCTGACCCTTAAACCTGCTGTCCCCTGTCAGTAAGGCTATTCCATGCGGTCTTTCCAATTCAAAGGAACACTGGGGAAGCACAGCTGAAAAGCAGTCCTGTTCCGTGCCTGTGAGCTAATAATTTTAAAGGTAAGATGCACTGTTTGCTGTCTTATTTTATACTTATTTTTATTCGTATGCAGTGTATGATGTGCTTTCTAGCAGTTTAGAGGCCAGCTACTTGTTCTGCAGTTGCATGTGTGCACTGCTGAAATCTGAGATCAGTTTGAAAACAGCCCTGGGTGCCAGGCCTGCTTTTAAAAAGTAAATTGTGCCCAAACTCGACTTTGGTGGTAGGGGCACTTAAAAATGAATAACCTACAATGTTTTAGCATATTAGGGACCCCCAGGGTCTCCCCTAGATATCCCAGAGGTGGGAGGTCAGAAATGTATACGGTACACCCTTATAAAATAAGTTTTTATATGCCTGGGTAAAGTGAAATTTCACATTTCACTCCCCACATTGTGGTAAAGTGCTGCTCAAATTCAACTTTGATGCTAGGAGCTTATATATTTGCCACAGTAGGATTATTAGAAATTGAAAAATGCAAAAACTATTTTAGTGCAATTATTTTTAATACATTTTGTTTTTCATAGTCAATTTTTTTTTAATAATGATCACTAACCCTTTTGATGTTTCCACATATGAAAAGCAAGCCTCATTCCTTTCCTTTTGCCTTTAAATGCATGTATTTATAACACTAAGCACAGAAGCTGTACTGAAACATAAAATAGTCTGTGCCACTTTTTTTTAAAGGGCAGTAATTATTTACCATCAGAACCACAGATATGCTTATTGAGAAAAGCAACAAGAAAGAAAATCCCTGCTTTTAATCCTTTCTATTTTATCCAAAATAATGAAGCTGTATTTGTAACTTTTAAAATCAGTAGTCTTTAACGCACGTGCTGGATCTGTAACTTGTGGCCGAGCATAGCCATGTGTTGTTTACTCAGCTGTGTTTTTACGACCAGCAAGCCTCAACTTCCACGCCTTTTTCAGGAGAAAAACCCTTTGCTGTATTGTAATGTCCTGAAAAAGTTTGATCTCCGTCTGTTTTGACAGACAGCTTCCTTCGGTACAGACAGCTTTGAACAGCTGTTTTAAAAGCTCTTTTTCTGGTGCTAGAAATTTGAGCACGGTGCAGTCTATTTAAAACACAGGCATTCCAAGCCGGCACAAATCTATTGTCTTGCAATGTAAAAAAGAGGCGCTTTTATTTCAGCAGCAACCAATTTACTCAGATGATGTGAATGCCTTTTAATATTAATACCTAAGGATAATGCTGCAATATTTTATATTCAGTCTTAGTTATGCAAAGCACACAAATTCGTTTTTGTTTTCTTTCTATGAGGCCTATTTTTTTCCTATTGAGTGTTAATTGTAATTTCTCTTTACCATTGTGGCAAAATTCACACATCTATACTTGGTTACTGTTTTACTTCTAATGGTAGCGTGCAGCTATTTAGCATATGTTACATAATTCATTCCTTGAATTTTAAAATGTAATTCTTTCAATGACATTTGCATAACAGAATGACGACAAAAACCCAAATTGAGCTCATTCCAGACATTTTCAAGAAGGGGGGCCCACACACTCAGAGCACACAACACTGCTTGCTAAGGCAAGCCATTCTCACACAAAAAACATAGTCACTAGTTACTGAAACAAGTACTTTCAAGCATCACCACCGGTGTCAATCCACAACCACATGGACACTCAAAAAAAACAATTAACCCACAAATTAACACTTAGGACAAAAGCAAGAGACAGCTCACAGACTGTACTCAAAGCAAACCATTTGTAAATACCAATTGTAAGTCATATTTACAAACGAAAGGACTCTAAAAAAAAGGTACAGAGATTACACCAAGACAAATAGACAGCCAAAAGACTGCCATGTTCAAAAAGACAGGCTCACGCCTCAGGCCTTTTCCAATAATACACCAAATTACCAGTTGGGCTGGCAGATCAGGATCCTTCTACTAGTCATCATGGAAGAAATACCTTTTTTTAATATACCTAAACCCATTTAGGTAACCCCTCTTAGGGGAGTCAGCTGAGTACTTCCTAAATCCATATTGGTACCTCCAAGACAGCAACACTTTCTACGAAGTGTGCTAGGAGCAGGCATGCCAAAAATATTATAGCATATATAATATTATACTCCAAGTGACACTTAACACAATTTGTGCCGTTCAAGTTTTCAAAGTTAGAGAAAAATCTCCTCATTACCTGCCTTCATTTGCTGCAGCAAACAAACAAACCAAAATCTTGGCCAAGCTAATCCAAACAAAAGTGTTGCTACAGCAACCTTACCAAACCAAAGTCTCCAACCTCCACCTGCCAAGTTCTGAGTGACCTAACGGTCGTTTTAAAATACTCACACCAAAGAAGATCTCAGTCGGGAGCAGCCAACACCTGGAGGGTCAGATCGGGAAAACCGGAAAACACGTTGGTCTGCAAAGACAAAGGGTCTCCTCATGCAGGGTACCTCCTCAGTAGATTCCTGTCTTCCGTCAAGACCACTCCCTTGGATAGCCGCTTCTCCGATGAGCCCCACGTTGGGCGCCAATTTGTAGGAGAAAAAACCTTTCTAGGGGTTCACTGATGCACCTGGTCCTTAAACCAACAAAGAAGAGATTGGCACGGAAGCTGGAATATCAAAATAACAACTTTATTAACCTCACATGAGGGAGACTGTGTCAATACAGTACCCGAAGGCCACTGTAGGAGACAGTCTATGGAGTACAAACACTCTGGGTCTTTTATGCCCAGTTTAAAGCTGAGTTAGCATGTAGACTCAAAAAGAGGCGGTACAAGTGTGCACATGAATAGCTAGTTACATATAAGGATACATAAGAATTGCTTAGTCAACAGAGTGGGAGGGTTTACAATATTGCTAATATTAGTTAAAATAGCCTGACAGTTACTCTAAGAGCAAGTGCATTCTAGCAGCTAGACCTTTCTGAGCATGTGCAGTGCTCTGGCTCAGTACTGAAGGAGTTAATTATAGTTCCTGACTCAAGTGAAATACAAGAGCAGGCAACAGTGAAGAGGGAGAAAGCACATGGCGAGCACATGGCTAACTAAAATGGCTGCCAAAAACAAAATGGCTTCAGCTGATGCTAACAACCATTGCAGCTAGTTTTCCACAGATGTACAGGGAAGCCATCGACTGAGGGGGACCCCATGGTGTTAGGAGAGCTGGGGGGACGGTTGTCACAAGCGTCCCACTAGTTCGGGTGTCTGGCAGCCCCACTCCGGAAAGGAGCATGCAGAAGTCCAGATGGAGGGGTGAGAGGGGAAGACAGTCCTCAGTGGGAGGACCAGTGGGTCAGGGGTTGCCCCTTCTAAGGTCAGAGCACCCCAGGACTGACCCTGGTGACTTTACCTCTTGTCTGGGGGGTCTTCATGTTCTCTCAGCTGGACAGGGGTCGGGAGACCTGCGCCAGACAGACTCTCACACAACACATAAATAGTGTGTTTCCCTTGGGGGGGAGGGAGGGAGGAAGGGGTGGTTGTACTTCCCCGGAAGATCTGGCTTGCAAGGCACCTGCCCAGCCTAAGGGTACATACCCTGGGTTGGGGGAGCAGTTGCAGGATAACACCCCTGAAATGGTTTTGCAGAGTTATACCCAAACGTTTTGCCTTCTTCCTCCTAATTTTGCGGACCTGTTTTTGCTGGTTTCATGACTCTGAGCACTTTACCTCTGCTGTTCAGTGCTAAAGTGCAAGTGCTCTCTATGTGAAAGCTAATGGTAATTGGTTTGTCCAGGATTGGCATAGTTAATTTACTTGTAAGTCCCTAGTAAAGGGCGCTATGCGTGCCCAGGGCATGTAAATTAAATGCTACTAGTGGGCCTGCGCAAAAAGAATTGATGGGCAGAATGCTGCACAATGTCAAACATTCACGTCAGTACAGATATAGGGCCTAAATCCATAGTTTTTTTGCTCCCCTTGCCATTCCAGTTCAGATCCAGCCATATGCAAATCAGTCTTGACACTGTTCCCCATGGGAACAGTCCAGCCAAAACTGCCAGGCAGGTCCTCCCTGGACTGGAAACAAGCATCCTGGGACCGGTTTTGGGGCATCACCCCTCATCAGCCAGGCTAGCTTGACTCCAGTGGCATGGAGAGCACAGGACCCTCGTCTGGGCATATCCATCCCACCCATTGTGACAAATGCACTGATTGTGCCACCCACATGAGTAGCCCTGTAAACATACCCCAGGCCTGCCACTGCAGTGTCTGTGAGTGTAGTTGTAAACTGCAATGTCGACCTGGCTAGTGCACCCACTTGCCAGGTCCAAACCTCCCCTTTTATTACAAATCCGTCACCACTAAGGTAGGCCCAAGGCAGTCCCATGGGCAGGGTGCAGTGTATGTAAAAGGTAGGACATGTACTGGTGTGTTTTACATGTGCTAATCGTGAAATTCTGCTAATTTCATATTTCACTATTGCAAATCCTATCTCTCCCATAAGGTAACATGGGAATTGCCTTAAAATATCTTTTAAGTGTAATTTCCCACCGGGAGCAGTTAGAGATATGGAATTTGGCGTCTCTGAACGCGCAATTTAAAAATACATCTTTTTGTGGATTTGGATCCTAAATTGCATGTTTGAAAATGCTACTTTTAGAAAGTGAGCATTTTCTTGCTCAACCATTTTGTGCCTCTGTCTGTCTGTGGAATCCACGTCTGGGTTGGTTGACAGTTGGGCTCTTGTGCATTCACTCTAGACAGTCAGACAAAGGGAGCTGAGGTGTGCCTTGCATATCCTCTTTTTAAATTTTATTATTTAAAAAGAATCTTTTTATTAAATAGTAGCTCAGTACACATCAAAGTATACATTGGTTGACAGTAACATGACACTTCAAAATGGAGAGGCAATTCGCCATGACAGTTTCAGGCATTGACAAACAGTATACAGATCATTTGGGTATAAATATAAGTGCGGATAAGCATTAATTACTTGACTCATTATTCGAACTACAAACCCTCCCCCAGACTCCCAAACCAGACCTTCATGTTTCCCTATATATGCCCCATTTGTCCCAGACTTTCTCATATTTCTGAGGGCAGCCACGACTTTGCTAAATCTCACGTTCAGCTTGTTGGCAAAAGTCTAAAACATTTTCCCAGTGTTGAACGCTCTGGTCCACTCACACCCCATTTGTGATAATACGCTTTGCTACCCCTGCTGCTAACATTAGCCATAGCTTTGAGTACCGGGGCCATGTTTCCTCCCCTGCTATGCACAGCAGCAACCATCAGGTATCAAGGGGGACTGTGAGACCCGTAACTTTGGCCATAACTTGCACCACCTCCCTCCAATATTGTTGAATCACAGGGCAATTCCAGAGGATGTCGAAAAAAAGAGCCCACCATGCCACAACCCCCGGCACAGAAGTACGTATCATATTGTCCCAGGCAGTGTAACAGGGACCTGGAATAATAGGATCTGTGTAGTATCCGTAACTGTACGAGGCGGAAATGAGCTCGTATAGCTATCTCTCTGGGGCTTTGTAGGGCCTCCACCCAGTCGTCATCCTCAATCAAGCCTATGTCGCCCTCCCACGCCTCTCCTAGGGAGCATAACAGGTCTGGGGAGTTATTCATTATTTTCTTGTAGACCAGTGAGATCCCCTTGACCGGCACAGGGTCCAGTAACAATCGGTCTTCTAGAGAAGAAGGCTCCGGTGGCTGCTCTCCTTCTGCTACATGACATTGAAATGCATGTTTCAATTGTAGATATCTAAATTGTTCAGTGGCCCCAATCTCATATTCACTCTGTAAGTCTGTAAATGACAATAGTGCCCCCCCTTCAAACATCGCTGAGGCAATCAGTTCCAATCAGTTTCCATTTAAGGAAACATTTCAGGTTCCCAACTTCCCGGAGCTGCTCGCTGTCCCATAGTGGAGTCCTATCAGTCAACCTGCCTTCCCAGCCCAAGTATTGGCTTCGTGCCACGCACTAACAACCATCTGAGTATGGAGCGGCAGCGATTTTATCTGCCTTTTATCATATAGGATTGATGGGTAACCTCGGCTTCCCGTAGACTCACGATCGACTAGGTAGGCAGGGTCCTCCACATCTCCGAACACACAGTTATTTATTATCGCCAAATGGGCAGTCCAATTATAAACGTGAATGTCCGGGATTGCCAATCCCCCTTCAAACACACCCCTTTGTAACTTACAGAGGGAGATCCATGAGATAACCCCCATTCAGTAAAAGTTTAGGCAATTCACTGTTCACTTTGCCGAAAAATGAGTGCTCCACCTTCTACCGGGTATTTTGGAGGACATACAGCATGCGGAGGAGAGTCATCATATGAAAAAGCACAGCACTCTCCATGAGGGATTTCGGGAGCTCCCTCCAGTGTGCTATGTCATCCCTAAGACGCGCGAGCTGTGTGAACAGGTTCTGACGCATAAAATCTTCAGCGTCCCTGGTCACAAAAATGCCTAAGTATTGAAAGACCTGAGTTGCTATTGGAGCCACACATGTGGGCGGTAAAACCAGACATCCTCCTGCCAAACGGAAGATGAGAGATTTATCCCAATTGACTTGGTAACCCGAGTAACTTTCAAAGAGTTGAAAAATGTGCAAAATTCTGTCCACCGAGAGGCACGGCTGTGTAACGTTCAACAAAATGTCATCGGTGTATAGGGATATCCTCTCCTTCCAAGTGTCACTACTCCGGATAACCAACAGGAGAGGATCCTACGGGATCCAAGCCACCAGGGGCTCCAATGCCAGGGTGAAAATCATTGGGGACAAGGGGCACCCCTGCCGTGTACCCCTGTGAAGGGCAAAAGAGCGAGAAAGTGCTCCATTGACCTGCACCTTCGCCAAAGGATCCCAGTACAAGAGTCCAACCAATGATAACATTTGGGACCGAATCCCAACCGGGATAAGACCGCAAACAAATACAGCCATTTATGCTATCAAAAGCCATTCTCGCGTCCAGGGACAGCAGCACAGCTTCCTCCGCCCAGGGGGCCGCTGTCATGTGTAGTACCCCATAGAGGCGCCTTAACTTCAGTCGAGTTCCCCTGTAAGCAAAAGACACAGAATTGATGGACGGAATGCAGAACAAATCAAAACATTCACCCCCAGTCAAGAGATCTGGGTTAAATCCATCATTCTTTTGCTCACCATGCCACCCCAGTTTAGACCTGGCCATATGCAAATCAGTCTTGACCCTGTGCCTCATGGGAACAGTCTAGCCCGAACTGCCAAGCCAGGTCCTCCCTGGACCGGAAACAAGCATCCTAGGACCGGTTTCTGGGTTTCACCCCTCATCAGCCAGGATAGCTTGATTCCAGTGGCACAGTGAGCCCGAGACCCACGTCTGGGCATACCCGGTGCACTTATGGCAAGGAAGCAAAAGACACACAATTGATGGACGGAATGTAGAACAAATCAAAACATTCACCCCCAGTCAAGAGATCTGGGTTAAATCCATCATTCTTTTGCTCACCATGCCACCCCAGTTTCAGATCTCTGTACTGGGGTGAATGTATGACAATGTTCTGCATTCTGTCCATCAATTGTTGTTTTTGCATTTGTCAACCCGAGTGGGACGGGTATGCCCAGACGTGGGTCCCGTGCTCTCCATGCCACTGGAGTTAAGCTATCCTGGCTGATGAGGGGTGAAACCCCGAAACTGGTCCTAGGATGCTTGTTTCCAGTCCAGGGAGGACCTGGCCTGGCAGTTCAGGCTGGACTGTTCCCATTGGGCACAGGGTCAAGACTGATTTGCATATGGCTGGGTTCAAACTGGAATGGCATGGTGAGCAAAAAAACAATGGATTTAGGCCCAGATCTCTGTACTGGGGTGAATGTATGACAATGTTCTGCATTCTGTCCATCAATTGTTGTTTTTGCGCTTGAGTTCCCCTGTAAAGCATAAATCCAGATTGGTCCGGATGGACCACCGTGGTTATTACCCTCACAAGTCTGCTGGCCAGGACCTTCGCAAAGACCTTAGCCTCTAAGTTGAGCAAAGATATAGACCTATAGGAATTGCAGGCCGTGGGAAGAACCACAATAGTGGCAAGTCTCTGATCCGCTGGGAGAACACCATCCTGCTTAGCTGTTTGGAGCATGGTAAGCATAAGGGGCACCACTTTATCAGCTATGCATGACCAAATCAGCCGATCCTAGAGGAGTACATGTATTCATAATACTTCGCAAATGCTTTTGCTATATCAGCACTAGTGGTATGAAGCTTCCCCACCTGATACTGGATTTTAACAACCCAGTTTCGCCCCCTGTCTCTCTTTTCCAACTAAGCAATAAGTATGTTGGCCTTATCGCCGACATCGTACAGGTGTCTTTGAGTGGCCAATGCGTAAGCTCTAGCAGAATTCTACGCTAGGTCCCTAAATTCTTGTTGCTTGAGCCAAAGGCGATGAATCAGGCAAGTATCAGATACCTCCCCCCCCTCGCTATCTTTAGTTCCAAGGATTTGATCTCGCTCTCCAGCTCAGCATGTTTGATCGCCGGTTCCTTCTTTTTAACACCAATGAGGGCCTGAGCCTGGCCACGTAGCACCATCTTAAAGGCTTCCACAAGGTACAGGCCGAGTCAATTGATCCAACATTCTCCCGAAAGTATTGATCCGTATGCTCACTTATTTGGTCCTGGAATTTCGAATCTTTTAAATGCCAAGATGCTATCCTCAGGGACAGCACAGAGTCTCTAACTGGGCCTGAAAAGGACACCACCACCAAAGAGTGGTCAGATATGCATCATGCCAGATTACCTAGACCATGAAACTGGCACACACTAATGTGCTGGGTAAAAATATAATCCAAGCAAGAATGACTACTGTGTCTTGCCAACTGGTGGGTAAATTGAGTCGTGGTTGAGTTATACAGGCGCCAAAGGTCCGCCAGTCCGATGGCATCTGTGAAGGAGTGAAGTGGGCTCTCACCTGTCTCCATCCCCCGCTCCCCCAACTGGGCAATCTGTCCATCCCAAGGTTCATCACCTCATTCATGTCTCCCCCTAGTATCAAAGTACCCACCGGCATATCCAATAGAGAAGCATCAAGAGCCAAGAGGGTATCCTCCTGTATATCACAATAAGTACTCCTTAGATGCGAGGATGATGACCGCGTCTTATTCGTAACAACCCTGGAAAGGTACAGATGGGAAGTCCTAGGATGAAGAGACCCACTAAGGAGTGGGGAAGGAAACAATTCCTTTTGTTTTAATTACCCTCACACACCCTAGTGGTGTCATGCTTCATCATCGGGTCACCCTGACGCCTAAATGTCAGGGTGGGCTCGACCGTTTTTTCAGGGAGCTCTTAGTAATAATATGACCAGGGGGGAAAAATAAAGATTAAAAAACCACCAGCAAATCCCAGTATCCCTTTAATATTGGATTTGTTAGGGTTATTAAAAGATGTAAACAGGGGTCAGAATAGGAGTATTTATGGTCCTATGACCCTACAGCCGACATGTTTCAGTCCTGCTAGGGCCATAAAGGTCCCGGACTTTCTTCAGGGCAACAATACAACCTCACTGGACCACGCAAGAGGAAAATCCCTACACTGCCGTTTTATCTAAGGGCAGATAGCTGCTCCTTAGTTGACTAGAAGATCATTTATCTCCTTGATACTGTTATCGCTCCATCTGTAAGAACAAACAAAGACAAACAGAGCAAGCAACGTGTATTACTCATAGAGTACATTAAAAATGCTTTCCAATTGTGATGTGCTGGCCAGAACACCGGTGTAGTTAACATGGTGTCAACAAACACATCATCTCTTATAACCACACTGGTATGTGGTTATGACACACGTTTATTTTTATATTTTTACCACACTCACGTAGGTGGCAAAATTTGGTGTAGTGGCGATCCTTGTCGCATTCTACCAATATCCACATTCTTGTGTTTGTGTTCTCAAAATGTATACACCCGTGTCACTCTCACTAAACAGCACTAGGCTGCTATCAATCACCGTGTTTTAGTCTCTCATACACATCACTCACACTTATCCCCTTACCCAGTCATGGGCGAGGGAACTCTTCTCCGGGCACCTCGCAGAATAAGGGGTAGCCCTGTTGTCAAACCCTGCATGTTGCAAGCAATAGCGCACCAATAGAAAAATAAAATAAAATCAACAGAGCCTGTGAGCAATGGTAATGCTGAAAATGCTCGTTTAAACGCGGGCACGCACATACCTGTATTCCCATTAAATGCTAAGATTACTCACGTCATCAAGGGTCCTGCCCCGCTCTCTCACCTACTCGGTGCGGGTCCCGCGGGCCTTCGTGTAGAAACGCCTGGTGGAAGGTGTTTAAATATATCTTGTGGGCGCTCGATTACTAATTATTCAAACTAAATGGTGTGATTGCGTGCGTCTTAGATCAAACGCCGTCGCGCTGCGTCATACCTTGGGATGGGGTGCTGGGAATTGTAGTTTTTACCAAGTCTCATTCAAGAGCGTAAAAAATCATTGAGTTGAATTTAAACCTGTGCGCGCGTCATACATCAGACGCCGTCGCGCATCGTCATACTTAGAGATAGAATGCCGGGAAATGTAGTTTTAGCCAAAACCTAATATCGTTAAGTAAGCAAAAGCCATATTTGTTGGCACACCGCTTGTTATAGTGCCAGGCAGCTATTGCAGGAGTTAAAAAGAAAACATGGGGAGAGACATCTAAGGAGAACAATGAGCCACCTATTCTGACCCAAGGAAAGGAATTGAGTCCTGTCCACTATTATACGTTCGATCAGTCTAATACCAAAAAAACTAGAAAACTTTATTGAGACCAACAATATTGCTTGTCCCAAAAGTAGAAGCTGTTATTATTAAAAAGACAGGTAAAGAACGCACTATGTTTAGACTGGAAACCATTGTAATGTTGGGAGAATACTCAACCTACATAAACAAGGACGCACTAATGTCACCTCCTATGTATTTGATTCCACGGAATGGAATCATTCAGGCCAATCACGTGCGTTTTCAAACGGTAAACCCATCGTTGTTCACGTTCCAGCAGTCTACTGCTAAGGTTGCCTGTACCACTCACTTTCTCAATGACTGTCCATTTAATATCTGTGTCACTGTGCTTTTGTTCAAGATAGTGAGCGGTAAGCTTAGTAGCTGTGATTGCCCTCCTAATCGTGCTTCTGTGCTCACCTATTCGTGTTTTTATTTTTCTGCTAGTCATGCCTATATATAAAAGTTGGCATGGGCACTTGATGATATATACAACGTTTTCACTATTACAATTAGTATGTGAGCGTTGTTCCCACGGAAATGCCATGCCAAGATCGATTTGTTTGGTGTGTTCCGTAAGGGGGCATACCACACATGACCCGCAGGGGTAGTGACCTGAAACTGGTGGATTGTTAAAAAGTGTAAGCTGATTCAGCGTCTTGGGTTTATGCATGTTGGTATGTACCAGTGTATCTCTTAAACTTTTATTCCTCTTAAAAGAGAACATCGGTTTCTCAAACGTAACCTTGTTTGATGTTAATACCGGCCATTTTTTATTTATAATCTTTTTAATATTGTTAGACGAGGAGTTATAGGTAGTGACATATTTTTCCCCCCTGGTCATATTATTACTAAGAGCTCCCTGAAAAAACGGTCGAGCCCACCCTGACTTTTAGGCGTCAGGGGTGACCCGATGATGAAGCATGACACCACTAGGGTGTGTGAGGGTAATTAAAACAAAAGGAATTGTTTCCTTCCCCACTCCTTAGTGGGTCTCTTCATCCTAGGACTTCCCATCTGTACCTTTCCAGGGTTGTTACGAATAAGACGCGGTCATCATCCTCGCATCTAAGGAGTACTTATTGTGATATAGTGGTTTAAACACGGGAGGGTGTACTCCCTCAAGAGATTTCCTCTCGGCCCTTACGGCAATGGGAGAGGGCTCTTTCTCATCTTTGCCGGAATTGTGATAGGGTATTGAGCAGCGCATAGCTGTGGGGCTTATAATGGATAATATCCAGTAAATATATTTAGGGTATCCTCCTGTAGCCTGGTCGGTGCATAGACAGAACAAAGGTTGAGTGTGTGGCCCTCCCAAATGCCCGTCTGCAGGACAAATATACCCAGCGGGTCGTGCCACATCCGGCCGGCGTGTAGGGTACAGAGGATTTAAGGAGGATGCCTTGCATATCCTGATGGTCCATCACCAGGCTAATGGGCCTTCCTGAACTATAGTGGCAAGAGGAGTTGTCACGGACACCTGAATAGGGCTGTGCCTGTCCTCACACAAAGCTGCTCCACCCCCTTGTAGTATGTCTTGAGTCAGGGCAGGGAAAGGCAGGGTCTTGTCCACTAAAAAGACTTCCCTTTGAAGTTTGCCTGCTTCAAAGGAAGAAACTGGTATAAGTACTGGAGCTGTGACACCATAACTTCAGAACACTTCTGGACTAACGGACATTCTGCCAGGAAGAAGAGTTGGATGCTGTAGGAGGGACTGACACTCTGCTGGTTGCTGTGTTGCGCTGGCCTGCTGCTTGCTGCTTCTGTCCTGGGAGTGAAAGGACTGGACTTTGCTTTCTACATCCTGCTTCCAAGGTTCTCAGGGATATCAAAGACTTCATCCACATCTTGTGACCAGTACCTGAACTCTTCTGCTCTGAGTCTTGCGTTGCCAAGTGGTGCCAAAAACAGTCCTGGGCCTTTGGAACTGAGTGGCAGTGCTGTAATCTCAAGGAAAGCAATCCAAATGCTGTCATTGACGCCGCTGCCTGCACGGAAGCCGTGGTCACCATTTGTGAAGAACAAGACGCATCGACCGCGATAGCCTCTGAGCCCCTGGTTTTCCGACGACAGCACCATCGAATCTGACGTCGTCAAGCGATGCCACTGCTTGTTCCGTGGCTGAGGGCACCGCTTGTGAATAGCACGATGCATCGCCCAGTCTCACATCGCAGTCCTGGGTCTGCCGACGACCGCACTCACCACTGATGCCACGCCGCTCCCTGCACTGAAGCTATGGTCCCTGCCCGTGAAGAGCACAGCACATCGACTGTGACGTCATCGCAGCCCCAGCCCCAGCCCCGCCGACGCCAGCACGCCTGACCTCGACATTGAGGAGCTCGATCCCCTGCGCGTGTGACTCCAAGGCCTCATCTACTTCTGCCCGACTTTCGGAACCGGCGCCCGCAAAGCCTCATGTTCGGATTTTATCGCAAAGTCCCCAAAGCCTCTTCACTCCCAAAGGTACCGTTTTGCGGGTCTGTCTGATGCCGTATTGCTAAACTCTTGGATTTGTGAACTGGATTTTAAAGTGTATTCTTGCAAATCTCATATTTTTACTTGTACATGTTGGATTTTTTTTTAATCATTTTGGCCTTGTTTTACTCAGATAAATATTGGCTATGTTTCTAAACTGGTGTGGTGTCCTTTTGTAGTGTTTTCACTGTGTTACTGTGTGTGTGTACAAATGCTTTTTGCCTCTGAGATAAGCCTGACTGCTCATGCCAAGCTACCAAGGAGGTGAGCAGGGGTTATCTTAGCTGTGTGCCTTACTTACTCTGACTAGAGTGAGAGTCCCTACTTGGACAGAGTGCATACTTTCTTTTATACTTCTTATTAAGACTTGCTTTATCTTAAATTACTCAATGCTTCTCTGTATTCTATCTGGAACATCCTCTTTTCGCTTTGTTAGGGTTTTAGTTCTGGAAAACATAGCATCACCATTTGCAATCTCCAAGGGACACATCTTCTGCCTCACTAATTCATGGTAATGTAAATTACTGCTAGGGTCCCCAATTGTCGCTTTCCAACAGCATTTCCATGTCGGAAAGGCCGACATGGAAAGGCTGCCGGAAACCGACATCATAATCCCGATGGCGGAAATGCCATACTTAAGGAATTATGAGGCCTTTCCGACTAATTGTGTCGGTCGGACACTCCGACTGCACGCATCATAATGCGTCAGTCGGACCGCAGCAGTAGATGCGGTTCGGACCGCAACTGACAAGCCGTCGGTTGCGGTCCGAACTGCATCGTAATCAGGCCCTAAATGTTAAAGCGCAGTGAAAACTAACTCCATCATTAGAGTAGCCACATTTTAGCCATGCATCTAGTTTATGCAACACCGTGCTCTGCCTCGTGTTCATATTCTTAAGGCTCTCGTTTCAGTAAACATAGCCATGCAGTGTATTCATCCTTGAGTCGACGACTCTTAAGGACTTTACGTGGCGCATCAGGTTTCAGTGTTTGTGGCCGTGCAATATTTTAATCTTTATATCTACAGCCCCTATTGTCATGTGGAAGCAGAATCCTTTACAGCTGTGCCTCGTAGTTTAAACTTATATGTGTTTATGCGCAATGGAAAAAATAATAAGTTCCTCATTAGAGTTGCTACGTTGCAGCCATGCATCTCCTGTGTATTCTAACCGTCTGACGGGGATCTAAAAGACTACAGCTCTTTAGGATGTACCGTTGCCTACTCCCATGCTACGTTTTTTTCCCCACATATATTTACATGTCCGTGCGGGCTCCTAACATTTGTTTGACTTTTACTATGGCATCACATTTGAAAATTGAATTTACGTGTTGCCATTTCAACAGCATTCAGGGTCCACTCTACTTACTAAAATCACTACGGCATCGATTCAGCTCAAAAGTGCGGGTTTCCACTATACATATATATATATATATATATATATATATATATATATATAGTGCAAAAATCTTAGTCTTAAAGGTTAAAAAGGTTACTAACCAAAAGAGTAAACAAGGCTCCAGTTAAAAAATAAAAAACTAAGCTACTTTAGACAGGTGAGTGAACCTCCCAACTCACTGCCACCCCGAAAACCCGAAACAGAAACACATTTCTAATTATATAACACAACAGCTCCGGACCCCCAAAGCTATCTCCAGCCTCTCCACCGCTATAAAGCTAAGGGACATAAGTAACAGTCATCATCAATAGGTGGGTAAGACGACCGGGACAAGAAGACACCATCAAATCATACAACTCTGAGTCATACACAAGCACAAGTATTTCCCTTACAAATCACAAGAAGGGCACTCATCCATCCAAAGATCACATAGTATCGTACAGACCATACAGCAGGTTCACTGGGACATTAACTGCAAGTTCAACATTAAATCTAAAGGTCAGAAACAGACATAACAGTCGAAGTTTGATGGGAGAGCAAGCCTTGTCATGACTGTAGGAAGCTGGCTCTGTATATACTATAGCAAAGTAAGGAATAGTGTGCCGGGAGTCCAGTGGATCCCAAGAGGCTTTACAGAGGCTAAAGTAGATAATACTAATGCTCTCTTTTGTGGTAGTGTAGGTGAGGACAGTGCTAAGCATTCGTTGTTATACACACACAGGCAAGAAATTGCACACACTCAATGACTGAATTTGAGACCAATGGTTTATAAAAATATTACTTTTAGTATATTTATTTTATAAACCCAAAGATACTTTGTTGCAGTAAAATATGCTTTGCAATATCACTGTTTTTCAATATCAAAAGTGTACACAATGCAGTTTTCAATCAATACAATGTTATCCTATGGGAGGAAACACAATCAGACATTTGCAGGTAAATAAACGATTTACGAAATTAAGCTTTTGGATGAAGAAACAGTACGAGGCATGGTTCAGGTAAATTACCTCAGTGCACCACCAGCTATACAGAGGCAGCCGGGTGCAGAGGTCAAACTTGGTATCTGGCGCCAATGTTATCCAGGGCTCTCCACTCGCATTGTCAAGCAAGATTTATTCAGGACGAGCTATTTTTAGGGACTATTCGCCTTTTCTGTGCAGCTGAAAATCCTCTAACTTCAGTCACAGAACAAAAAGTAAATGTAGGAAGATAAACTGACTTATGACCCCTGTCTCTGAACGCAGAGCAAATGTGACAAGATAACAAGATTTAAAGGCATCTTTATTGCCCACAAAGTGAAAGAGCAATAAAAATGCCTTTAAATCTTGTTATCTTGTCACATTTGCCGGCTTTCAGAGACCGTGGTCAAAAGTCAGTTGGTCTTCCTACATTTATTTCTCTTTCTGTGACTGAAGTTAGAGGATTTTGTAAATTGAACTGTATGACAATTGAACTGTGCAAAGCATGTTAAATGAAAGGCTGTAAGATGTCAGGCTTTTTTTCTAACACAACACTGAAATAGCTAAGTGAAACAAACATTTCAAATATATTTCACTAGTTATGAAGATCTACTTTTGTAATTCTGTGGTGAAAAAAATATTTTTATAGGATCAAAAGAAATGAGAACATTTTACTTGGTGATGTGCAAATATTAAATATTTTTGCTGAAACCCAATTTCCAGTCATTGTTCATGCGCTATTATCAGTAAAACTACATGGTAGCGGGAAAGTTTTGCGGCCATTTCAATGCAAAATATGCTATCTTAAAATGAGAGTGCACTACCACATCATGCTTTGGTAATATATTTATGAAAAGTGAGTTTTTAAACATGAACTGGGAATTTTTTGTACAGCAGAAATAGTAAACTTGTATATTTGAAAGTGCTCTCTTATGTGATAATAAAGAAAAAGGCGGCTTCATAAGACAAAGTATTTGCCTAGGATCACACAATTTGAGACCAGTTCAGGGGTCAAGTACATTACAGTTAGGTCGAGTAGATTATTAAAGTTACTAGACCTGCAAGTGTAGTAACATTTTTATGATTTTACGAACCCTGTTATCCAATAGAGAAAGGGGGCAATTGAAGTGGTACTACCTGCAGGCGAGTAGCATGGTTTTGGAACCCAGTGTCCGAGGGTTAGAGTAAGCATGGGGGGGAGAGGGGCCACAAGGCAGCACCAAACTTACACCTCCATGGGCACATGGGCGGCCGGGTGCAGAGTGCTAACACAGAGTTGGGCACCCAATCCAAACCAATGGGGTATCTCAAACTTGGAAAAAGGCTGCAGGCCCATGCCAGAAGGCCGATCGATGGAAACCAACAGCTGCACAGGTAAGTTGGGATGTGCTGGAGCATCGAGATACCGTTGGTCGATCTGCCCAAGGCCCAGGGTCTTCGGGTGCAGGGGTGTCCTATGGTGTCGGAAGTCAGCTTACCAGTGCGGTCACGGGTGGGGGTGGGGTCGTCATGCAGAGGCTGAAGGCGTCAACATGGAGTCCGGCAGGGGTCAACCCACGAGGGACTCTTGCTCAGGAATGCTGGGGAACCTTTTCTGGACCGGTGGGCCTCTTGAACACGGGCCGTGGGCATCGGGTGCAGAGGTGGTCGACTTCTCAGTTCCACAGGCAGAGCTTTGGTCTTTAAACTTGGTTTTCTTCTAGACAGGTCTGCTATACACAGGAGAGCAGGAGTCTTTTTAGAAGGCAGTCAGTCGTCTGAGGGTTCCGGAGGTCGGTGGGCTGCGGGACGAGTCGCTCATCTGTAGCAGGGTCTTTGAGGGCTGCAGACAGGCCAGTCGGGCTGGGGGCCCAGACAGTTAGTGTCTTCAGTCTTCACTGTTGCATGGCTCTTCTTAGTCTTCTTCTTCTTCGTAGGTCATTGGTAATCTGAGGATTAAGGTTCAGAGGTGCCTCTAAATAGTCAATTGAAGGGCGTTACAGGAGTTAGAAGGTAATAGCCAATGGGTTACTTACCTTTAGGATGACTACACCCTTTGTATGTCCACTCCCTCTTTGGAGGGGGCATACCCCTAACCCTATTGGCTACAGTCCTCCAAAACAATATGGAGGATTTGAAATGAGGGGGGAAACTTCAGCTTAGGGCACCTTAGGGGTGGTCCTGGCTGAGGGGGGACACACCTCTCCTGTTTACTAATTTCCCCCCGACATTGCCACCAAAAGTGGGGCTTGGTCAGGGGGGCGGGCATCTCCACTAGCTGGAGAGGCCCTGATCAGAATAACAAAGGGCAGGAAGCCTTTGAGGCTCACAGCCATTCTATGCTGTTACTGCTTGGGTATAGGTGTGAAGCACCTCCACCCAGAGCAGGCCTTGTGTCTGACCCACAAGAGCAAAAGGCTCCCACCTCAGGGGGTCAGAAACATGTCTAGAGGTAGTAGTCTTGTGCAGACCAGTCAGGCACACACTAGTGGTTTGGTGGGTTTGAAGGGGCACCTCTGAGGTGCCCTGAGTGCATGTATTAAGGAATCTAACACTGGCATCAGTGTGGGCTCATTAATCTGAGATGATTGGTACCAAACATCTTGGAATTCGGTGAAGTCATCATGGAGCTGTGGACCTCGTAGTGACAAGCTCCCAGCCCATGTACTTAGTATGGCTTCACCGTCCACTTATAATGTCTAAGAATGGACTTAGGCATTACAGGGGCATATCTGATCATGAAGCTATGCCCGCACATGAGGACTGCCTTAGGGCTGTAAGACCTGGTTCAGGGGTGACTTACCTATACGTCTTGCAGTGCTGGTTGGCCTGGAAAACATGGATGTGGGCCAGGTCGACTCTTCACTTTTATCTGCACCATAACACGCAGGCTGCAGTGGCAGTGTGCATGTGTTTGGTGAGGGGTCTCTTAGGGAGGCACAATACATGCTTCAGCCCTTAGAGACTCTCTCTGGTCACAAGGCCATTGGTACCACTGGTACCTTTTACAAGGGACTTACATGTGTGCCAGAGGTGTGCCAATTGTGGAAACAAAAGTACAGTTTTTTGGCAAGAACACTGGCACTGGAAACCTGGTTAGCAGGAACCCAATGCACACTCAATCAAAGATGTCAGAGTCAGGCAAAAAGTGGGGCGGTACTGCAACAGAAACCCACTTTACTACAATGATCCCTTGCAGCAACTTAATATGCTTCTCTAGGGCTCTCCCCTCCTATTATTTTAGTACAGAATCCAGCCACTGACGTTCCGAAGCATCAACAATCGGACCTTCTCTCTGAGCAGACCCAAAGCTCAAAGCCGACTGCACCGTACTGTCAAAGAGAGATAGTAACACCTATGTGTCCTTTCCGGGTAGAGAAGACAAAAAACAATCAAGATCATCTGGGTCCTCAAATTCTTTATGCTTGCCATTTACGGTAAGAAGCATAGTAGCTGGTTCCAAAAGGCCATAGCGGATACCAAATTTCCTCAAAGTCGGCCGAAATGCCAAGAATTTCTTCCACTGTAGCACAGAATTGTGAGAAATCTGCAGCAACAGAAACTTTGCAACCACAAAAAGGAAAAGTACCATTATGCCTCTTGGCCACAACAATGATCTGACAGGTTTGCTGATGTCGTGGGAAACAGGCGATAATCCACCCTGAAGTATTTCGACGAGTAGCTACTCTATCATGGATCCAATGTGCCCTCTGAAATTCCAACTGAGGCGTAAAAATCAGTCCTGTAAGTTCTGGAGTGAAAAAAGAAAGAAAGACTTCCACTTCCTTTGCTACTACATTCTCTGGTACATCAAAGAAGTGAACGTTATTTCTGCTACTACGATCTTCAACCTCCATTAGCTTCCTGCGTAGGTGCCAAACCTCACTTCCCACATAAGGACTGGTTTCTAGGATGGTCAAGCGCTTATCCACAGCATCAACTCTGTGATCTGTTTTGTAGGAAAGTGCCCTTTTGTATGGTCACACCACCTACACTTTTTGCCCCCAATGCTGATGGTTACGACTTTGAAACTGCACTGGAGCCTGCTGCTCAGGCCGCAGTGCCAGTGCTCTTTCCCTAAAAATGATACATGTGAATTGGTAACCCCAATTGGCAAGGACTTTGACCCCCTTATATGTCCCTGGTAAATGGTACCAGTGGTACCCAGGGCATGGGAGTTAAAAGGATCACCGGGGCCTGAAAGACTGTTTGTGCCACCCTGAGTGACCCAAGTAAACAGATGACGTCAGCTCTGCCATTGCAGACAGCAGGAGCAGTGCAAACTGCTCAAACTCGACTTTGCCCTCACCATGTGTGGCAAGGTCAAAGCACTATTTTTAATATATTCCAGTCATCCCTAAGGAAGACCTCCTGAGCCCAGAAGGCAGGGTGCATTATATTAAATGTGAGGACATATAAGTGCATGCGTATATATCCTTATAGTAGCCTTTTCCGTTATAGACTATGTTGGAAATCGGGTCTCCAGTTGGCAGAGGTATGCACCCTGTCCAAGTAGGGACCACTATCCTAGTCAGAGTAAGTTACAACACAATCCCAAATTATCCTGTGCTTACCCCCTGGTAGCTTGGCACAGAGGGCTTTGCGTCGTCCGGCATCTGTTCCGAGAGGCTGTGTGGCGCGTCAGATTTGGCAGAAACTCAGCTGCAGAACTCAGTGCTGAGACCCAGAACTTGGAGGGGGAACCTCAGGCAAGGGTAGGACTCACAGAAGGCAGAGTCCTGCAGCACCAGCAAAACTGCAGTAAGTATTTTGTGTCCCTGAGACTTCACAAACACGAGGCAAGCTAACAAGCCCTTCAAGATCACTTTGGAGGGAAGGCAGAGTCCAGCGCTCCTTCCAGCAGAGTTATAGAGCAGTAGGCAGCAGGGCAACAAGCAGCCCTTCCAGAAAAACAGCCCAGTTGAGTCCTTTGATCAGACCCGCAGTTCTTCTAACAGAGATTCGGGGTAGGTCCAGAAGTGTCTGATTTTGGAGGTTCAGAGACCCAGTACTTATACTCAAATGTGCCTTTGATGTGGGGGAAAACTTCAAAGAGTGGTTTTGAAGTGCACGAGCACCCCTTTCAAGCCAGTCCTGTCTACCAGGTAATCTATGGGGATCACCAGCCATTTGTGTGTGGTCAGGTCATTACTCCTGGATATCCCGATGTGAGCCCCCTTTCCTCCTGTCTTCCCAGGCCGGCCATTGGAATGCAGATTTATGCAGAGGGGTGTACAGCCACCCCTGGCCTTCCTGGGTTTATGGCTGTCAGGGAGGAATGAACGGATGGGAACTGTCACCCTGCCCAGATGCATATTGGAGACATGCTGGAGGTCACATAGAGCAAAGTTAAGAGCAGAAAAATGCCAACTGTCTGAAGCATTTCTGCACTAGTAGTGTTAAATCCTCCCTTTTCAGCAAAGCACATTTATCACTACTATTCTACCCATGCCAAACATGATAAAGCTTATCCCTTAGGATCCAGAGGCATAACAAAAGCCCCCGCAGCCCCTGCGGTGCGGGGAGCCCTCGAGCTCCAGGGGCCTCTTCTGGCACTAACAGGTCCCTGGCCTGAGAGCTCCAGACTGGGTCCGGAGCGTGGGGAGGCCCCTGCCAGTACTTTGCCGGGCCCCCCCTCATGTTTCGTTACGCCACTGTTGGGATCAGTTCTTACCACTCAGAAGCACATAAGGGAATTCCCAATGCTAGTCTATGAGGGGAGTAGGCCTCGCCGTAGCGAAAAACAAAATAGGCTGTTTTTCACTGCGAAGACATGTAAAACGTACAACACATGTTTTTCCCTTTGCTTACATAGCACCCTGCCCTCTGGGTTACCAAGGGCCATCCTCAGGGTCGACTTATATGTAAATTAAAGGGGGCGTTCCGCAGGCCCTGCCATGGCAGGCGTGAGACATAGGTGGCTACTTATGTAGGTGATACAATCAAAGCTGCGGGTCCACTAGTGGCATTTAATTTACAGACATCTGTAGTGCACATTACTAGGGACTTATAAGTAAATAAAATATGCCAATTGGGTACGATCCAATGTTACCATGTTTAGAGTACTAGAGTCAGCAAAAATGGGTACAGAAAATGGAGGGAGGGAGGCAGGTGAAAAATGTTAAGGGAAGACCCTCCCAAGGCTGTCAGGTCTAACATGGTACTATAAGTGAACAGTGGTCCACAGGATAACATGGGCTGGCACCCGGGCACTCTAAGGTTGCCAGCTCCATTATTGTACCACCGAAATATGTCATGTTTGGTATCAATCAACTTACCTCATCACCCCTGATATGATTCTCATGTCAGAATCGATGTGGCGTACACCAAGGTGGCTACCTTAGAGGTTGCCCACCTGATTGTCCCAGCCTTTCCTGTGCCTTGGCTGGTAGCCCACAGCTGCTGCCGCCAAGACAGGAATCTGACACCCTGCTAGGAGGTGATAACTCTCCCAGGAGTCAGAAACAATAGCCTGGACGGGAAGGAGGCGACACCTCGCTCCCTACCAGGATGGCTAGTAAAGTGGCACATCAAGGCAGTGAGCTTCACAGCTTACATCACCTGTGATATGCAACCGTCCTGCCTCCCAAAGGAGGAAACAGCCTTTCCCCTGCCTCCAGGCACATTTGAACCCGGGCACGTAGGAAAATGATGTAGTCAGGAGGTCTACACCCCCCAGAAGGCTAGACATACCCCTAGGGTGAGCTACCTGGTCTGTATAGCTAAGGAAGGTTTCTGCCATTTAAAAAAAGGTAGAATAGAGGGTTCTGGGAAGCAAAGATGGCACAATCCACCGGATGTGGTCACCTCAGGGGTGGATTAGCCACTGGGGCTAGTAGCCCATTGGCTACTTGCACCCACACTGCTTACACCCCTAAGTCTAGAATTTAAGGGGCTGCCCTGGCACCAGAACCTCAGCTCTGATTAGAGTTGCAACAGGGGACAAAGAAGAGACCAGAGTCTGCGACAACAGGACCTGCACAAAGCAAATGTGTGATACTCTGCATCTGTGGCAACCATCCTGAAAATGCAAGACTGCGACTCATCCCGGACCAAAGACCAGTTCCCCTAGACAAAGGAACCCCTCTGAGAGCCAAAGGCAATTCCAGACTCCCTTGTACTAGTGCATTAATCCCCTGCAGTCCGGAGGTAAAAACAGCGTCCTGGAACCAAACAAATCGCTGGCCATCTGGCCCTCCGAGGGATCACCCAAATGAAGATTGTCCAGTGCATTTTGAGAAACGTAGTCCTGACCTCCAGCAAGTTTCAGGTGGCTACCCTTTTCCCCCAGACCTCCGGACAGCTAAGTATCTAATTGCTGACCTTACCGCTGCAAAAGCTTGTTGGTAGCCAATCCGGCAACCACTACCTTCACTTGACGCTGCACCTTGAAAGAAATACGCAGAACCTTCAACCGACTACCTCGGTAGCCCCATTGTTGTCTTTTTGCATCATTTCCTCACCAGCACCTTGTGGGCGGTGAAACTAGCTCCCCTGCAGCTCTCGCTTCAGCACCAGGGACTGCCAGAGCAACTCTGCACAGGGCCCTATGAGCCAGGTAAAATCAAACTGACTGTCGTGGCCTGGTCCTGAGACCCACATCACTTTACCCCCAGTGGGTTCCACGCAACTCGACCTGCAAGTGACCGATTGCCATTAGTGTCTTTTACCACTGACTTCAATAATAAGTTCTGCAGTATTTATTTGCATTGATTTATTTTTCCTTCTAAAATCATTAACTCCGGTTATATACATCTGACCGTCTTCGTGTCTAAAGTAATATAAAAATCTGCTTTGTTTTTTTAAATTGGTGTTTGATTTCTTTTGAGTTGTGTCAATTACTTATCGTCAATGATGGTACTCTGAAAAGCTTACCACATGTTCCTCTAGTAAAGCCTGACTGCTCTTTGCCACACTAATAGGACTGAGATATGGATTTTTTACTGTGAATTCAAGGACCATCTTTGGGGTATTGTGACAGTATTACATAGTGAAGCCTAACCAGCCTCACTACATTTTTTTTTTTTTAACACATTTTTTATTGATTTTCAATACAGTAAAGCTTATACGTATTCCAGTATACATATCTGTGACTCCTCAATACACATCAGAACTTTACAGCAAGAGATATATATCCAATATCTTATTGTACTGAATGTAAAAATTCAGCATCCTGATTCAGTAATTGTAACGCTCGTAGTGCAATACATGTCAGTGATGTCCAATATGCATTAGTTCTGCTCACACATCCTACTGTAATTACAATAAAAGACTAAGCATCGCATTGTGCTCATCAAGAAAAAAAACACACAAAACCTAACACAACATTCCTAAAACCCCCTCCCTCCCCCTAGACTCAGGTACCCGTACATATGCCCATGGTGGTCAACAGTCCCATATTTGTCATTTAGCAGCAAAGACACAACCTTAGTAGATAAATCCTCTAAACAGTTTTAATTGTACAACATCCTATACCTTTCAACAGTGCTATGTATCCATGCTAGCAGCTGGATCCCGCTATACAATTTACAGGACTAAACCTCTGTCGCAATGAATTCTTCTAACATCACATTCCATTCCAGCGATATAGGCTTTTTCTTCAGTCCTCTGCTCTCCTCCCTCTTTAATTCATCACTCTCAGCTTTGCCCCATTTCACCACTTCGTTGTACCAATCTGCTACCACTGGGGCTTTCGAGGTTTTACATTGCATGGTTAGCGTTCGCTTAGCCAGTATTAGTAGTAGATTCGCAAAGCGTACTGTGGGGCGGCCTTTCTTGTTCTTAGTATTAATTCCCAGTATGCAGTATTCTAGTGGTTCTCCCCTTTTCCCTGGAGCTACCGCATTTAATATCGTTTGTACTGTTGCCCAGTAGTGCGCTAGCCGCGGACAGTTCCACAACATGTGTAGTAAATCTGCGTTGGGTGCGTGACATCTAGGACATGCATCAGTCGTGCCCGGGAACATCTTATGTAGCTTGCGGGGGTCAGATAAGCACGATGCACTATCATTAGTTGGATAAATTTAAATTTCGGGTTCCGCGACACCTTCCTCGGGTATTCTAATAGATTGGCCCATTCTTTATCAGTTAGGTCCCGACCTAAATCAGTATTCCATTTTTCACGCAGTGCCTGTAGTGATGCTGCCGCATGTGTGCGGATTCTCCTATGTAACCATCTAGTCAAGTGACTACCTCCCCCCATTAAATACTGAATGTACACCAGCTCATGTGTCGGAGGCTCCGCACCGTCCGGTGCCCATATGGATCACACATATCTAACAACATTCGCATGAAGAAGAAATAAATTGATCGGCACTCCCTGTTCCCTTGTAAAGATGTCGTGTGCCATCAGCGTTTTGTCCAGGAATAGCATTCCTACTGTGTTCACTCCTGCTTCCGCCCATACAGAAATGCTTCGTAACGTAACCCTCCCTATCAGTAGAGGTAGACCAAGTAGGGGGATATTTGGGGCATATGGTTTCATTACCTTCGTGTATCGCAGCGCCCCTCTCCAGTACCATAGTGCAATTTTTAATAAAGGCGATTGAGGCCCTGGGAGCCTACTGTTAGGTAACAGTATTGTGTGGATTACCCCCCTTTCCCAGTCACGTTGAGACAGTGCAATCTCGTGCAAATTGCATCCAGTAATCCAGTATGTCAACCATTGCAACTGGCCTGCATAGCAATATGCTTTGAAGTCTGGAGCCCCCAGGCCCCCTTGCCGCGTATCCAATTAAAGCTTTGAAAGTCCTATTCTCCTACGTCCTACCCCCCCATATGAGTTCCACTAGTAGCGTGTCCAGTGCTTTAAACACACGTGTGGGGACTACAATTGGCAAGTTTGTATAATAATAAAGTAGTCTAGGGAGTACTACCATTTTAGCAATAGTTACCCTGCCCGTCACTGACAACGGTAATGATGTCCAAAATTTTATCTGAGTTCTAAGAGCTGCAATAGCCAGGACCATGTTCCCATCCAAGATATCGCTTGCTGCTCTATAAATATGGATACCAAGGTATCTGAAAGTGACTGTCGCTGTTTTAAATGCCCAAGTACCAAATTGCAGTGGATCTACCTGCTCAGTATCTGTAAAGAAGTACGCATAAGACTTTGTGTCGTTGATATCCAATCCAGACAGCAATTTAAATTGCTGAAAGATTGTAGGGAGTGGTTCTAGGTTCCCTCGAAGATTATTAATATATAAAATGAGGTCATCTGCATACGCCGAAACGATATGCGTACTGTGTCCTACCCATATCCCCCTATGCCCTGCTGTGCGTCGGATTTTAATGGTGAGTGGCTCCAGAGCCAACACAAATAACAGTGGAGATAACGGGCAGCCCTGCCACGTACCTCTTTCTATTGCATATTGTTGCGAGATATGCTCACCCGTGCGAGCACTCGCCGTGGGGTCCGTATATAGGAGTTTAATCCAACGCACATATCCATCCGGTATACCAAACTTAGGGAGAGTACGGAGCATATAGCTCCAATGCAGCGAATCAAATGCCTGGCGTAGGTCCAACGACACACAGCCCTGTGGATTTGCATCCCTGGGCGCACTCACCATAATCTGATGTAATCTTCTAATGTTAAGGGCCGTGCTCCTACCCGGTACAAACCCACATTGATCCACATGTATTAGCTTCGGTATAAACTGGAGTATTCTATTCGCTAGCAACTTACTTAGAATTTTTTAATCCGCATTTAATAGTGAAAGTGGGCGATAACCCGCTATATCTTTGCTATCTCGCCCAGGTTTAGGTAGGGAGACCACCAATGCCTGTAATGTTGTAGGTGGAAGTGAGCCGGTTTCCAAAGAATCTTGGTACAGTCTCTGCAGATGGGGTACTAACATTTCCAGAAATGTTGCATAGAACTCTATTGGCAGACCGTCTATACCTGGGGCTTTGTTACATGGGAGTGCCTTAATCGCTGTTCGTATCTCCGCTTGAGTTATAGGCCTTTCCAACTCATCCTTATGTTCCCCTTCCAATTGTGGAAACTGCAACCCTTCGAAAAAGGACTCGTAGGCATCCTCACTATAATCCTCCGGTGCTGTGTATAATTCTTCATAATATTGTTTGAAGGCGTTATTAATCGCTAATTGGGTACGGGCAATAGCACCGTCTGGGGTATTAATTTCAATAATGGGGGTCGACACCGGCTTATCTTTAACAATTCTAGCAAGAAGCGGCCCAGCCCTATCCGCTTCTGCATGTTGTTTCTGTATGTATATGCGGTAGTCTATGGTGCGAAGCTCCTCTAAGAGTTCCGCATGTGTAATATGTGCCTCCTGTAGCTCTTCTTTATGTGCGTCACTAGTGACTGCTTCCCGCTCTAGGCGTCCCAGACTGTTCTCAACTTCCACCAGTCGTTTGACTAGACAAGAACACACTCCCGCCCTCGTGCTAATTGCAGTTCCCCTTATCACTGTCTTAAAAGCATCCTATTCCATTTGGCGCGTGCTAGCTGTATTCGCATTTTCCCTAAAGTAATGAGTGATCGCTGCGGAAATGGCGTCACGAAACACCTGATCTTCTAGTAGAGTGGGTTGCAGCTTCCATGTAGGGATCGGAGTGGGGACCTTACCCCAGGTCAGGGTAACTTCTAGGGGATTGTGGTCTGATAATGTTTTGCCTAAATATGTGGTGTCTATTATGTTAGCAAGTAAAAGCAGTGAACAGAAAATTCTATTGATGCGAGTATGTAGGCCATGGGGCGGTGAAAAGAAGGAATACTCCTTACTCGCTGGGTGACGCATGCGCCATGCGTCACCAATATTCCAGCCCTCCGCCCATCCTTTGAGCGCATCCGCCAATTTTTTGCAGCTAGTACCCTGCCGTGGTGGGTGAGATCTGTCTAATTCTATGTCAAGCACCATATTAAAATCACCTCCCAGCACCCAGGGGTATTCCTCCCATCCTGACAGTGCATTAGTAAGGACCTCTAAGAACTTGTCTTGTTCGGAGTTCGGGGCGTACACACTTCCCAGCACTATATGTTTTCCATCCAGTGTACCATGTACCAACACATATCTACCATTCGAGTCTATCCTTTGCTCCACTACTGCAAACGTGGTGCCACTACGTATCCATATCGCAGCTCCCCTGGCATACGCAGAATAGGAGGTATAGAACAGCTGCCCTCTCCATTTTCTTTGTAATTTAATAGCCTCTGCTTGTGTGAGGTGTGACTCCTGAAGTAACACAATGTGGGACTTCCTGTGGTTAATCTGTGCAAGAATTCGGTACCTTTTGTGCACAGATCCAAGCCCCCTGACATTCCAGGACGTGCATTTATACTTACTAGGTTGTGTCATTTAAATTTACATAGTAGTGCATACTTTTAATACTCCCCTTTTCCTGCTGACCACCTATAAAATTGCCTGCATCTGAGTCTATATCTAAATATCCCCTAAAGGCACCCAACAAAAGGTTCCAACATTGAACTTTAGAGGACCAAACAAAGATAAATAGCTCAACAGGAACTCTACATAACTTGTACCATTTAGCAGTCGCCACGGGGGAAGCGGTAACCACCAATTTCCTGGCACCCATGATACGGTGCTCACTTATGACATTTGCGGAGCCCCAGCGCAGGCCCTATCTTAGTACAATCATTAATGACACCCGGATCAATCTATCTCTATTGAGGAAGCAGATCATACTTATCTGAGGGAGCCATAGAGCTTCATACAGCCATTACATTCTTCAACCCACATAATCATTTGCAGTCTGTGGGGTCATCGAGGGGAACAGCATCATGCTATGATCAGAGTCTGAATGTCCCTGGGAGTCGTCCGAGGACTCAACAGTTTCTACAGTAGATTTCGCATCCGGATCTCCCAGTGCCGCCGTGGCCATCAGCGCATGTTGTTGACTGTCTGCAATTTGTTCTTGAGATGGGTTGGCGCTGCGGCCATGACGACTCTTTTGGCTTTGATTCCGCTTGTCCCTCTCGACTCGCTGTGGTTTTGGCTGTTGACGTGTACCTGTCATCGTCGATTCTTGTGATGTATTGGGAGTCAACGTAATTTCTGCCCAGTCCGCTGCGTCTTCTGGAGTATCAAAAAACATGGCTTTTTGTCCGTATATAACTTTCAAGCGGGCCGGGAAAAGCAAGGCATACTTTAAGTTATGTGATTGAAGTGTCTTTTTCACCGTCTGGAACGTGGATCGTGCTCTCTGCACCGCCAGAGTGAAGTCTGGGTATAGCGAGATAGTTTTGTTTTCGAATCGGATGGGAGCATTTTCTCTAGCAGCTCGTAGAATCGTGTCCCGGTCTTTATAATTCAAGATACGTGCTATGAGCGGCCTGGGTGGTGCCCCTGGGCGCGGTGGTCTGGATGGGACCCGATGCGCACGTTCCACACTATACAAGTCAGTGAGACCTTCCGGTGCCACCTGTTCACGTAGCCACCGCTCTACAAACTGGGTGGGGTTAGACCCCTCACTTCGCTCCGGTATACCTAGGATTCTTACGTTATTGCGGCGGGATCGTCTTTCCGCATCATCCACCCTGTCTTGCAGTTCCTTCAATTGCTTGCGCAGTTGCTCCAATTGGGAAGCGTGATCCGTTTGCTGCGGCACCAGATCATCCAGTACCATTTTGTTGGACTTCACCTTTTCAGCCAGTTTGGCATGGTCCGCCTTCAGTAAGTTGATGTTAGTGGTCAAAGTCCCCACCTGCTGTTCTATCGCTGTGCGTGAATCACGTATTTCTTTTAAAATCAGGTCCAGTTTATCGGTGGATCCTCCGGGCTCCGTGGGTGGTACCACATCTTGATCTGGACTTCGTGGCGGGGCATCCTGTAGCGTGGGTTCCGTTCCCGCGGTATCTTGGGGGTCCGGCTGTTTGACCTTAGTGCGCCCCATTCTGCGCGCAGGCAGGGATGTACTTCTTCCCCAACTTTATCAATCGCCGTCTTCGTTTCACACCACCCACCAGGTTCCGTCCTGTGCGCGTAGTCTGCAGGGACACTTTCTGCCAACCCCTTTCTAGTGTCGTTCCGTTCAGGGCTTCGGGGGTATAACTGTGCCCCTTTGCTCGCAACTTATCCTCAAACACCGCCACTGCCCGCATTAGTGTCCGTATTCTCAGCGCACTTTTGACAGTGTCAGGTATTCAGCAGATATAACTGACCGCTCCTCGCCCGGCAACGCAATAAATTGTCAACTCCACCAGCCACTTCCGCTTGACCGTGACTGGCCCCCTCTCCCAGGAACACAGTCCTATGAACACGTCTTGGGCTGTGTAATGAGCGGCGCCCACTTCATGCGCATCTTTGTCTGCCGGTATGGATCAGCCCATCCACCGTTTGCTATGCCCTCTCTACTCACAATTAGGTTATGGTGTGTTGTCAGGCCCAATGCCTCTCTGGGTGATGCTAGTTAAATGAATTGCACACTCGTCTGATTTCTCCGCATCAGGCGCTATTCTTATCCAAGTTTTCTCCTTTATATTCTGTTGTGGCCGCAGCAGATCTCACGACCCAGCATCCTCCAACACTTTGAGCGCCACGTTCACCCAGCTCAATACGGGCCGACACACTCAGCCTGGCGTTCACTTACGTGGGCGCAGCTCAGCACCTCCATTCAAGGTGGTCCGCCATTTTGTGTATTCCCATACGCCGTTCTATTTTCTGTCGCTTGGTGTTGCCCGTGCTCAGTGTGCCCGGGAGCGCAGGGATCACCACCCAGTCCCTGAGCCTTTCCTTTCGCGCTATCGGGCTAGATGTCCCTCAGTGTGGCTCCAGACCGGTGACGCGCGTCCTCATCTAGTTGCCCCACACAAGGCACTGTTCCCACCGGAGCCTTTCTCCACTGCTCATCCGCGACTGCAGCAAGTCTCGCGCCCCAGGCTCCTCTACCGCCGCAAGCGCCACAGTCTCCCAGCTCACCAGGGGTCCTCACATTCAGTCGGCGTTCACTTTTTGGGCGTAGTTTAAAGCCCTCTTGCTATGCGACCCGCCATTTTGTGCATCTCCGCACGTCGTCCTGGTATATGCCTCACAGCCTTTTCCTTGCCCAGAATATTGCCGGATTTACAGGGACCACCCCACAGTCGTCGGGTCTTGCCTTCCGCGCGCCCGCTCTCCGCCACATACA
Source organism: Calotriton arnoldi (assembly GCA_963921515.1). Classification (NCBI taxonomy): domain Eukaryota; kingdom Metazoa; phylum Chordata; class Amphibia; order Caudata; family Salamandridae; genus Calotriton; species Calotriton arnoldi. Next base: position 12,758 of record CAWUFW010019050.1, on the reverse strand, counting down.
TACAGTGCGCTCCAGGCGACCGCAGCCAGCAAGGCGAGTCTTTCAGCCTCCTCCGTTCGTTCCGCTCCGGTGTGCGCCGTCTCTCCCGACCAGTTCTCGGCTCAGTCTCGCCTTTCCTTACGGTGTCGCCGTGCACCCCATAGCTCCCGCAGTCCAGCACAGTGTAGGAGATGTAGTATTGCCTCCGTATTGTCAGCGTAAATGCCACAGTGTCAGGGCCTCGCTCGGAGCTCCGCTAGCAAACGTCCGCCATGCTTGGCGGTTAGCCACGCCCCCCCACCAGCCTCACTACATAACACTCCACTTTCCTACATGTTTCATCAAGCCTTTTTTGCAGAGAGCTAAGATCCGGTTACAGAGATTTAAGATCAGCTGCCGTGGATGCTGTGGTATCTGCATGCATTAGATCCATTGTCGTCTTAAGGCTTGTAAGTTCTCTCATTAATGTTTCCAAGGTAATATTCGCTATGCTAGGGGTATCAGGTTTTGATTTTTCCGTCACAATGTGTGTGAGAAGGAGCTGATGGGTAGTTTTGATCTTGGACATCAGGAAATCTAGTGAGAACAATCTTTGAAGGAACACACCTTAAAGCACATCCACTCACAGATCCTCAAATAGGGTTGCGTGGTTGACATTATCTGTATGGTGCATTCAAATCTCTCCAAAAGACCAAGAGAAAAAGGATAGGCCAAGAATAGATTCCGAAAACTTGAAGATCACGATTCAGTCTATATTTAGGCATAGGACAATTCCACCAGCTGCAGAAATACACAAAGACCAGATGTCATTCTCTTAATCCTACTCCGCCTCAGTCAATGGCTCTGCTGCCTGAACTCCAGTACAGTTTTAATGATGATGGCGAGGGCCTGACCAGTAAGAAATCAAGAACTGGACTAGCATGGTAGAGCCGACCTTCTCAGTCTGACAATCTCCAGCTCCCCTTCCTTGAAAAAAAACAACCCATCGATGCCAATTGGATAGGAAGGAAAGCCCCTGCTGCGTAGCTGCAAATGCCATTTGACCCACGTCTGAGAAATGTCTTGTTGTCCCCACCGGAACTAGTCAATGTCAGGCCATAGGAATTCCTCCCTTCTATGTTTAAAGGTGCAAGGGGTTATGAGCACCTTCAGGTCTTTTTAGCTCCTCCTGTATCTTGCTTTTTAGCTCTCTTTCATTTACTGGCCCTACCTCCTGGACCTTGTCACGCAGATCAGCTCTCTGTATCCAATGTGATGTCTTCACTGCAACCTTTGCACACTATATCCAAATACCAACAAAGTGCGGGATTTAAAAAAAATTAATCTTCTAGGCTCCGATACACCATCTTGAGCCCTTCACACTCATCTTGCTGATCCGCTTCTTTAATGCCTCACATGACCATCAAAAAGAAGACCAGTCGGTGCCCCCTGCTTTCTTTGTCTGATATCCAGTTGGACGTATATCGGAGATGCCTGTGGGCAGCTATTTTTTGTGAGGGTGTGCCGGGCGGCATCGAGCTCTAACAGCAGGCAGCCATTTTGCCCTATATAGGACGTTTAAGGAAGGTCCTTATTGAGAGAAGGCTAGAAGAGTACAGGGGAGAAGAGATGTAATGGAGGGAGGATGGAGAAGGAGGGAGGTGATCCCTAGTTGTTTGAGATACTGCCCCAAGAATAGACTGGAGTAGCTGGAAGCGAGGCCTTTACCCAAGCAGGAGTGAGATGTATTAGTATGTAACAAGTTAAACAGCACTCTTAGAAATGGGGAATTAGCAATATATTTTACTACAAGATATTACCTTGTACTGCTTGATTTGTTGGTAGCATGTAGCACGAACAGAGGGATTCGAGCAAGTGGATGTCAAGGCTAACCACTCCCAGAGGTCAACACAACCCCTTGCACTAGGTAAAGGATGTTACGGAAGACCCAGACTAAGGGAAAAAGGGGGTAGGGGAAATGAGAGAGTGAGACACTCCTGCATGTTGGTGTTCAGAAAACTTGGAATAGATTTCTTTGGCACCCAGTCTCAAGGCCAAAGTATGAACGTAAAGGTCCCTGCCTATGGGTGAGAGAACACAAGTTACAAAAGGGTTGAAACAATAGGACAGGACAGGATTTGTAACATGTGATGCAAGCATTAGATAAGAACAGTGGACTTTATTTATTCATAGCTATTTCACAATTTTCTATGTGGATCTAGCCAACTCACGTTTCATCATATAGGTGTAAACCAATAACTTTATAAGGGCTTATGGTAAAAAGTAAAAAGGAACTCTGAAATAAGAAATCAATTGCTGTCTATCATACAGTCAGTGTCAACCTGAGAGTTGTTTTGTGTATTTCTATTTATATAAGCAATATCACCCTTGTCCAGTGCTTGAATTGGAAAAATAGAAGTGCAGGTACTCTGTACCAGAGTACCTGCTTTTTCTGATAAGTGCTGGTACTCTTAAATTAAAAGTATTACATTTCTCTTGAGACGTGCCGGTACTCTCCCTCTCAAAATAAAAAGGTGCCGGTACTCAGTACCGGTCCATTTAAAGTACTGCCCTAGTCAATGATTAAAAAGTAGCTCAAATGTCGAGTCCTCTCGTGTGGCTGGGTTGCATGTGCATGTGCGCTCCAGTAATAGGAGTCCACTTCTGAGTTCAATGTGTGTAACTGCGTCTCTCTGTGTGAGCACGTCAGGACGTCGCAAGATTTCAAGAAAAATAATGGGCACACCATTTCAAAGAATAAACACAAGTTGCCTTTTTAAACAGCTTGTGATACTGCTGCTCGGTATTTGAAGAGTTCTGTGCTGGTCAACAGTGAATGACCTGCCATTCAATGTAAAGGTGAGAAACAATTTTGCATGCATGCATTCGACTTTGCATTACTTTGTCAGCACTGAGCTGAGACCTGCATAGTGCATATATGCCAACCCTCCCAATTCAGGTAGAAGACTACCAATTTCAAGGCTAGACTCCCGCCTCCCGATTCCTGCATGCAAAACCTGATTCCTTGGAGGGCTTCAGATGGTAAAGGCTGGTCTTGTGTGACTCGGATTATGCACTGCCAGTAGCCTGCTCCTACAAGCAAGTGCACAACATTTTTGTCATGCTATCTGTGCCTGCCACAGCGATTTACCTGTGCTCCTTACAGGTATGGAAAAAAATGTATATTTGAATTTCTGATTTTCGATCCAGGAGCAGCACACTTTCAAGTCCCATACACGCCGATAGACCCGATGCTGGCCGTAATAGAAGTCAATTTGAGAAATACATTCTCCCTATTATTTTTCTTTAAATCTCCCACTTTCCTCTTCCAAAATGTTGGTATGTATGATAGTGGTAGGAGTCAGAGGGGTTCAATTAGGCAACGTGAGCTGTGTGAAAAAGGCTCCCTGCAGTGCTTTATGCAGGTGCTGAAATAACACCGAAGGAATGGTGGGCTTGGGATGCAGCTTGTAAACAATAAAAGTCCAGTACAGTGCCAGACCCTTTTTTCTCAGCTCTGTGGCACTACCAGTAGAAGTCAGCTAGAGTCTGCCTTCTCAGGTATGTTGCTTGGCAGTGCACTAGAAAATTGCACCCACACATCCGGCCCAAGAACCCGCAAAAGCAGCCCCTGCAGTTCACTGGGAGAGACGTGAGACGAGAGACGAGTCGGCTGCTTGCCAGGGAGCACGGTGCCCTGCCGAGGTGAGAGAAAGGCTGCAAGGCATATGACAGGCTGCCACATGTACTGGAGTGCACGTAGAGAGACTGCCACCCCTGAGCAAGGCCGCAACCGGCCAGAGAAGCCCTCTCCCACCCGCAAGGGAGAAGAGCACAGAGGGAATGACGATTCTTAAAGGTTTACTGAATAAAGAATCAAGATCTTACAAAAAGAATGTTCATCTCATATAAAGACTCTGTGTCCTCCATTTTCTTCCTCTTTTGTTCAGCTTCCTCAACAACATTGAAAAACAATCCTTCTCTACCGTAAAACTTTTTTAATCTGCAAGAAAAAACAAACAACCGAAAAATGAACCTTTTCACAGAAAAAAACATTTAAATAAACCTTAAAACAAACATATTATTAAATACAATTTTAATACACAAAAACATTTATCTTCCCAATCCCTCACCTCATCCCTATGGGAAGGGTGGGTGGGATAATGCTAGCCTCCTTGTCTTTAATAAAATCTCGATTCTTTATTCAGTAAACCTTTAAGAATCGTCATTTTATGGCAAGACAGGAGGCTAGCATTATGCATGTTCAAAGCTTCAGTAAAACACATTTTGAAACATGATCAACCTTCCTAAAATAAAACGTCCTGAACATCTCAGCCGTAGACCAATCTGCTGCCTTCAAAATATCTTCTATCCTTCCTCCCATCATGCATACCTTACTAGCCATCGCACCCCTTGCACTGTGAGCAGTAAACTTAGACATGTCAACACCTGCCTCCTTCATAGTCGCTTTCCCCCATCTCGCAATAGTCGCATTACTCACCGGTTTGAATGGCTTCACGTAAGATATTAAGAGTTGTTCCACTCCATCGCTTCTCTTTTCCAACATACAAGACTCATACTCTTTCATACAACGCACCACACAAAGCTTTGGTGTATCATCAAATCTTGGGTAGAAAATAGATTCTGACATAGTTTTGTTCTCTTACAAACCTCAAAAACCACACCATCCGGTTGATACAAACGTCTAGACCACTCTAAAGCCTTAACATCTGACACTCTACTAAAATAAATTAAACAAAGAAGAGTTGCTAACCTCCAAGACAACTCCCTTATCTCCAAATACCTGTTACCTGACCAAAACTAAAATAATTTCAATACCAAATCAACATCCCATAAAGACTTGTACTTTGCTAAAGGGGGCCTCTTCAAGCGGATACCCTTCATAACTCTACATACTAAAGGACTTCTTCCCACTGATATCCCTTGTACTTAAGAATGCCCTGCTGCCACAGCAGATCTATGGTGCACATGCATCAAGATATGCTTTTGTGAGTCCTTAATTGCGATTATTAAGGAATCGCAATTAAGGACTCATAAAAGCCTAAGCATGTAGGAATCGCTATAAAGTCGCAATGAAGGAATTGCGAGTCGCAATTAAGGAATGGCTTCCCATTCATTCCTATGGGCCAGGAATGAATGGGAATAGTACATCGCAATTTGCGAGTACCAATAGGAACTCGCAAATTAGCGATGCAATTCAAGGGTGCAAGGGTGTCAAAAGGACACCCTGTTGCACCCCTGAAATTGTGATGTGCACCCATGTTGCGCACACACATGCCCCAAGGGCATGTGTGTGTGTAACATGAAACTTTGAAAAATGCCCTTTAGTGCATTTTTCAAAGTTTTTGCAAATTACCGACCAGTTTAATTTTCGGTAATTTGCGGCTCCAAATAGCGAAATTGCTATTTCAAAGTGCGTCTTGCATTGCATTTAAGGAATCGCAAATTGCGATTCATTAAATGTAATCGCAATTTGGGAAATCGCAAAAAATAGCGATTACCGAAATTGCGCATCCCAAAGACTTTCATGCATCGCAAAGGGCCATTTTGCGATCGCAAACGGCCGATTTTTGCGAATTGCACCATTTGCGATCGCAAAATCCCTTGATGCATGTGCCCCTATGACAATTCACTGTTCTATAAGACATTCCTTTCTCAAATAAACTCGCCAAGAAATTAGGCACCTCTACATCATCCGCCTCCAACAGATCCAAATCCCTTTCCATGCACCAACTAATCCAAATTCTCCAAGCTCCTCTGTATCTTTTCTTTGTCCCAGGTGCCCAAGACTCATTGAGTAAATTTGAAGCTGATTCTGAAAGTCTTGACACTCCTCCTGAATGCCTGATATCTTCCAAACTAGAAGGTTGAGAAAACCTGAAGTCACCAGAGGATGTTCCACCCCATCTACTCCCAACAGAAAGCCTTTTCTGAGTCTATCAGAAAAGGCTCCTCCATAACTAACTCCATTACTGTTGGGAACCAAGGTTGACACTTCCAGAAAGGAGTCACCAGAACCAGACGACATCTCTGTCTCCTCACCTGGACCAAAACCCTCTGAATCATCGAAAAAGGAGGGAACGCATACCCTCTTATCTCCTTCCAATTCTGATGGAAGGCATCTACCGCTATAGCTCCTGGATTTGGCCTCCAACTCACATATTTTGGCAACTGAAAAGTCAGACGAGACGCAAACCAATCTACCTCCAAAGGTCAAAATACCTCCACAATCCTCTTGAAAACATCCTTGTTCAGCATCCAGTCGCTGTAATCTATCACATTCCTGGAACACCAATCTGCATTCACATTCATCCTCCCCGGTAAATATTCCACCTTCAAATCTATTTTGTGTTCTAAGCAAAATTCACAAATTTCCTTCGCCAATTCCGTTAAACTCTTTGATCTGCTTCCTCCCAACTTGTTTACATACATAACCGCTGTTACATTGTCCACACGCAGAAGAACTGAACTCCCTATCAAATCCTTCTGAAAACTTTGTAATGCTAACAAACCTGCCTGCATCTCCAAACAGTTTATATGCTCTACTCTCTTGTCCAGAGACCAGACACCACTTGTCTGCCTTGTCAAACAAGATGCACCCCAACCTAGATTGCTTGCATCGCTCTCTAGCACAAAATCCAGCTGTGTACCAAAAATTGCTTTCCCGTTCCATGCCTCCAAATTCTCCTTCCACCAAATCAATTCCTCTTTCACCTCTTGGTTAAAAAAACTACATCTCCGAACCAAAAACCTTCCGCCAACCTCTGTGCCTTCGAACGCTGAAGTGATCTGTAATGAAGTGGGCCTGGAAATATTGCCTGAATTGAAGATGACAAGAAGTCCAATCACTTGTGCCAATTCCCTTAACTTTACAGATTCTTTCTTTGACATAGAAATTACCTCCTGCCTTATCTTTTTTATTTTCTTCTTTGGCAAACTTAAACAACTTTCCTTTGTGTCCACCACAAATCCAAGAAACTCCATGTTCTGTGACAGATACATCACATATTTTTCCATATTTATCACAAATCCTAAACCTTTCAACAATTCCGTCATCACTTCTAATTCTTCCAAAAGAATATCCACATCCTGATTCATCAGTAAAATATCATCCAGATAAATTATCAACCTCATTCCTCTCTCTCTCAGATAACCCACTACTGAACGCATTACTTTCGTGAAACATCAGGGTGCCGCTGACAATCCGAATGGTCCTAGGATGCTTGTTTCCAGTCCAGGGAGGACCTGGCTTGGAAGTTCGGGCTGGACTGTTCCCATGAGGCACAGGGTCAAGACTGATTTGCATATGGCTGGGTCCAAACTGGAATGGCATGGTGAGCAAAAAAATGATGGATTTAGGCCCAGATCTCTGTACTGGGGTGAATGTATGACATTGTTCTGCATTCTGTCCATCAACTGTTGTTTTTGCATTTGTCACCCCGAGTGGGACGGGTATGGCCAGACGTGGGTCCCGTGCTCTCCATGCCACTGGAATCAAGCTATCCTGGCTGAAGAGGGGTGAAACCCCGAAACCGGTCCTAGGATGCTTGTTTCCAGTCCAGGGAGGACCTGGCTTGGCAGTTTGGGCTGGACTGTTCCCATGAGGCACAGGGTCAAGACTGATTTGCATATGGCTGGGTCCAAACTGGAATGGCATGGTGAGCAAAAAAACGATGGATTTAGGCCCAGATCTCTGTACTGGGGTGAATGTATGACATTGTTCTGCATTCTGTCCATCAACTGTTGTTTTTGCGACAATCCGAATGGCAGGCACTGAAATTGAAACAATTGATTTTTCCATCTGAACTGAAAGAAACGCTGACTTTCTTTTGCCATAGGAATGGTGAAATAAGCATCCTTCAGATCTATCTTTACCATCCAATCTAGATCCTGTAGCAAATCTCCATTTTGAAATGTTGATATGTTACATACTGATTGAGATTCCTGAGATTTATCACAGGCCTCCACCCTTTGTCCTTTTTTTCCACTACAAATAAGGTACTCGCAAACCCTTTGTCTTCTTCTTCCACCTGAATAATAGCATTTTTTCTAACATCTGATCTACCTCCTCTTGAATTACCTTCTGCAATTCCTACTGAAAGACCAACTCTTTTGGTTCTTCCAATTGAATAGGATCTGCATCGAAATCTATCAAATATCCTGTTACCCATGAGTCTATTATTATTTTTTCCCCATTCATCTTTGTAAAACTTCAATCTTCCTCCTACTTTTAAAGGGGTAAAACCAAAAATGTTCCTCGTATTCACCTTATGCTTGTCCTTGACCATAGGCTTGTCTTCTAGAACGTACTCCTCGCCTTCCCTGATTCTTTCCTCTCTGTGGATAGAACTGACCATTTCCAGGCTGTCCTCTGTATCCACTGGTTCCCTTATATGCTGTATTTTGATACTGGGCTCTAAAACCTGCCCGGCCCGTAGTTTGCCCTCTCCTACTGGCCCTTCCATAAAAACTGTTATTCTGAAACACTCTTCTCATAGATAACTGTGCCTTATCCAGACTTGTGAAAGTCTTCATATATTTATTTAGATAAAGATCTTAACAGTCCCTCTCCAAATAACAAACTCTTTGCTTCATCTGTTGACTCCTTTTAGCCAACACACTCAATTTAGGGTTTATTCGCATTTTTAATGTTCTACACCTTTCTGCAAGAAGCGCTGCATTAGTGTTACCCATAAAGCAAATTGCTCTCTGGCACCATCCTCTCAGTAATAATAAATCCACCTCTGTACCTTTTAAAAGGACTCCTCAACTGTGTCAAAAATTCTAGCCAAGGGTCCCAAGACCTCAACCTTTTTGTCTTGGCAAATCTTAAAGAGACTTCTCCAAACCCTTCCTTGGATCCTTACCCATTTTAAACATGTAAGTAATTAAATCCGGATCCAAATAAGGAGTAAGAGTCACCTTGTCGTCAATTACTGGTCTTGAGCATTCAGCTCCCATTAAATTTCGTTCTTCTCTCTCCAGAGGTTGCTGCAATCTATATTTAATATATTGTGACACGTGCTCCATTGGCCACCAATCCTTATCCCTTGGATGCCTTATCGCTCTTGGATCAATCAGTTTCTCCCCAAAGGGGTCCTTAAAAGATGTCTGTTCTTTATGCCCAGTCCCTGAGCTCAAGACACTTTTCTCGTTCTCATACTCATCCTTGTACTCCAAATCAAGTACATATTCATCCAGAATAACACTGGATCTTCCTCCTTGAGTCTCAATCAACATGATTTTCCTCCATCTCCGCGCTTCGCTGACTTTTACGTGTGCCGCCAAGGACACCTGAACAATGCGAGGCGCTTAGGCCTCCTTTACTTCCTTCCAAATGTCTTTTCTTTTGCAAACATTTGCCTCCTGGTCCCCTATTCTCAGACTCAATGTCTGAAACTGAAAAATATTCTTCCTCATCTATTGCTTTCCTATTTCTTTTACCCAAAACTTGTTTAAAAGTCTCTTGGACTACTGCTTTTACCTCATCACTCACCAATTTTCTCAATTTTTCCTCTCTTTCCTCCTAAGACATCTGAACATTATCCATATCTGCCTTTTAAATAATTATCTATTCCAATTTGATCCTATTAACCTTTCTCTATTAAAACTTCAGATTATAAACTTGTTATAAATATACCTTCCTTCCACCATAAACCTTTTGCTGTAAAATACGATCGCAAACCAAACCGGTAACGATCATCTGAAGCAAACGCTTTGTTTCCTAGCAACTTCCCTGCTCAACCGCCTCTATTGCCTTTGCACTAAAAAAACGATCGCAACCAGACCGGTGACAATCGTCTGAAGTGAACGCTTGTTGCTTAGCAACCTCTCTGCTCTACTGCCTCTCAAAAATGGCTTCATTGTTGAGCAATACACCAAATTCCTTTCGAAAAGAGATAAACCACACATAATGATGTGGATCACCCACTCTTGCGCGACTGAACACGCCTCCATTTTATGAATATTCCTTCGTCAGCCGCTCGCGTGCATGCCGAGCCCGATTTTTAAAAAACGGTACGTTTAAAACATCTTCTTTCATTCTTCTAAAGTAAACCCTCGTTTTTAATAAACTCTATTCGCCATATAAATCAAAATGTAACCTTTTAATATACTTTCCATCGTAAAACTTCCCAATATTAACTAAATTAAGAAAAAAACTATTTCTCTACTCATTATTTAATAAACGCAAACACAACCAATCCAAACATCAAATATTCTACCCGAAAATTGGGTAAATCACGCTCTTTTAAGACTCAAACGAGCACTCAAACCAAAACATTCATTGTACTTATCTTGCTCAGAAGCAGCAACAAAAGAGGAAGAAAATGGAGGACACAGAGTCTTAATATGAGATTAACATTCTTTTTGTTTGTGATGTTTTAAGTTCCATTCTGGGAAGCTTTTAAGTTGTGTTGCTGCTCAGAAGAAGTAATAAAAGATTAAATGCCTAATGCTAGCCTCCTGTCTTCCCATAACATTAGGTGCAACGCCACCCAAGTGCTTCATGAGTGGTATAGACATGCCGCTTTGCCACCGACACCAGCAACGAGCTGGTAGTACCCCGTTGACATTGCCTCTGCTAGCAGCTGGGAAAGTGCGGCGCCTCACCTGCCTGCAGTTGATGGAGCAGAGAAAATAAAAATTTTTAACCCCTAACAAATTTTATAAATAATTAATAAAATGTTCGTTTAAATGTATTAATCAACACTGTATGTGTGGGAAGGGTAATACGCAAGTGTATGTGCTGAATAATCTATTAACGAATGTCCGTGTGTCTAATTATAACATAAAAATAAATGCGTACTAATTTAAAATAAATGCATGATTTTGTGCTTCATAGAATATAAACGTGTCGTTGCAAAAAACAATAGTGATGGTAAGTAAGGAACAGCTTAAATGTTGCTTTCTGCTGGGTAATAACTAATTGGGGTACGTAGATGACGGGAGGGAAACGAAAAGGCTATTTTTCTCTATTTTAATTATGGTTTGTTTATTTCAAAATAGTGCTTCTAAAGTATAACCGAGTGGCGATATAAAATGGCTGCCAGTTAATGAAGTGCGCAAGTGCGGGGAAACACGTGACAAGGGAGAAAAGTTGGAGAAAAGCTAACCTCGTGATGTTGCTGAGAGGCTAGGATGCGAGAAATGGTTAAGGCTGATGTGACCTAATTGAACTGATAGTGTGCCGTGGTGATCAGCAAAGAACCGTGGGAAACCAGTTTAAGAGAAAGGACAATGCCTGCAGAGTTCTCGAATGTATCGAAAGAAGTTACAAATGTACTGATCGAAGCGGATGGAAACATGTCTTGAACTGTGAGAAAGGAAATGATCCAAGGACCATTGGATCCAAGAGAACTTGATTAAAAGAATGAATAAGATGACATGCATGGACCAATGAAAGAAAAGCGTGTTATTAATGTTGCAACAATTAGTTAGCAAAGTTAGAATTAGGGTATAAGAGGGCCTACTCTTAGTGGGAGGGGTACACAGTCAGGAGCGGAGTTGGAGAGTCGTGTTGGTGGCTTCCAGTGCTGGGTGGTCCTGATCGATCCATTACTGAGCGGGAGATGCTGAAAGACTGTTAGATGAGACGGGTTGCAGGTAGCTGATGCTGACGAGCTGAAGTTTCTGTTGCTGTCTTAATTTTCCAGTTGAGTATGAGAATCAGGTTATTTCTAATTCTTAAACTTAGGTTAGAAATCATTAGACTAAATTAGGAAGGTAGGCAGGTAATTAGGGTTTTGCTTCATGACGAAAATTTCCTTTCTGCAATAAATTGATTATGCTCAATAAATATTTGAATTAACAATGAATGAATAATTGAATAAAAGTTTAAATTCTTTCTCATGCTTTTAAAATTATATAAAATTTAAGATTCTTTAAACCAAATGACTCAGTGGTTATTTTCCTAAATGATTGTGACATCAGTAATTGGTTATTGTGATTCAGCTGGTCTTAATCACTATGAACTAATTTTTTACATGAATGATTCATCGACAAAACAATGAGCAGGAATATCTTAAGAAATAACTAAAAGAAAGCGATAAGTTAAGGTAATAAGATATCCCGGCTCCTTCCAGCGGTACATAAATGGTGTTTTCCATTTAGTTCTCATGCTTCTCCTAGGAATACAGAATTTAGTAAAGGTGTAAAGGAAATCCAGGTGTGTGCGTGTGTGATAGGCGATGTTTATGGGCCCCATCGTCATGTGGATGTGAGAAAATATAGTTTGCCCCTGGATGACCTATAAGTGACCTAGGAGTCGAATAGTTTTTATTGTACGCGCTGCATCAGATTTCTTGGTAGCAGAGTTATGGTTTTCTATAGATTAGTTTAGTGATTATTGTTATTGATTATTGATTATTTTTGATGACTAACACTATGGGGCCGATTCCGATCTCGGTCGGAGGCGCACCCAATACTATTCGGTCGGGAAAAAAGCCATGCGAAAGCCAGTTTCCCGACCGATCCGTACAGCACACCGAACGAGCAAGTACGATGCGCACAACAGCAAAAATCTCCGGCCGAGCCGTACTCACCCAAACCAGGTCCTGTTCTCCGACCGAGGCGAATCCGGAAACGCCGAGTCGAGTCGCACGGAAGGGAAAATGCAGCCCCGTCCGGCCGGACAAGTACGATGCGCTTTCCGTACGCGCCGAACCCGTCGCTACGCACGGCACGTCAAAGCATCCGGGAGAGGCGCACATAAGCTCTGAATCGCGCCACAACACGATCCACGGCTACGAGACGAACACAGCACAGACGAGGACGACGCG